>WWET01006155.1:57243-73094 GCA_011038615.1 Limnodynastes dumerilii
TTCTTTTTACCTATTTTCTGTCTATATATATATATATATATATATATATATATATATAACCAAAACAGCCAGAGCTAAAACAGCTCTTCTTAACTACTATTGTAACTAACCATCTTTTTAATTAACCACCTTTGCCGTTTGTTTATCAATATAAGATTTCTTATAAGTCTGCAACTTAAGTCACAAGCTCCTTAATATAATAGACTATGGGCCTGATCCAGACCTCCACTGCCGTCTGTATGGTGTTACATTCCCAGGACCACACCCTGACATTGCTGCACCATCACACATAAAATGGGCGCAGTGTGGAAATGTGGTTTGTATGTAAGGGCTTAAACTGTCCCTTACTGTACAATTTACATCCCTCCCCCCTCCAACAGAACAATTCCACTTTCAGCTCTGTCCTGCCCCACTATGATTAACTACCAGGACAGATCTGGATCTGGATCCACTATCCGTCCTGGTACTGCGATGCCCCCACATGCATTTGTATGTCCGTGGCAAGAAATGGCCATTTTAGAAATAGACAGAGACAGCCTAAAGCTAATTGTCGGCTGTCTCTATTTAAAAAAACAGCCACTTTGGAATTTGTTTTTGAATGGGTAAGTATGCCGATCAACATACTTACCCATTCATTTCCAATTCATTTTGGAAACCCGCCGTCTGCTGTATCTGTCGCCTGCCGCAGACCCCAACGGATAGCTGAGTAATCTCTCCGGGAACTCTTAGGATTAGGGTTAGGTTTTGGGGAAGAGAGGGTTAGGTTCTGGGGAAGGTAGGGTTAGCGTCAGGCTCAGGGTTAGAGAGGGTTAGGGTCATATGGAAGGGGAGGGTTAGGTTAGGATCAGGCTGCAGGTAGGGGAGTCTTGATTTAGACTGTAGGAATGAGAGACTTATGATCATAGGGCCTGATCCCAACCTACACTCGTGTGCGTTTTTACGATGGTCGTAAGCGTAAAAACGGCCATTTGTACTTACTGCGCATGCCCGGGGTAGATGTTACGCTCATCTTACACTCAGAAATTCTGAGTATATGGGCCTTGAGCGTGCCACTTTCGTAACTACGGTCGAGGAGGCGCGCCTGGCATACGATTTTTGTAAATACGCACCAAGGGTGGGGTGAGGCATTTAAATCGTACAGTATGCTTGTGCGAAGCGTTATAACTATGCAAGAAGCTTACTGCCTGTGGTTACGATCAGAAAAGTTAGGGTAGGGTTTGCTGGGTGTAAGACGGCAAGAGTAAGTACGAGGGGAATGCCTATGGGAGTGCATCGTAGGTACGCTGGTGTAAATACGCTACGCACATGAGCATTTCATGAGCGTAGGTCTGGATCAGGCACATATTTACTAAGCTGCAGGTTTGGAAAAGTGGGTATGTTGCCCATAGCAACCAATCAGATTCTAGTTCTCACTTTTCTATTACATACTAGAGAATGTCAGCTGGAATTTGATTGGTTGCTATAGGCAACATCTCCATTTTTACAAACCCGCAGCTTAGCAAATCTGGCACTTAGAGATAGGCTGCATAGAGGGGATTCTTAGGGTTAGGCTGCAGGGAAGGGAAGATTAGGGTCATGGAAGGGGAGGGTTAGGGTAAGGATTAGAGTAAGGGTTGGGGTTAGATTTATACTTACCCTTTGGAGCTTCTTCTTCAGTGCTTCAGGTATGAATTGCTTTGCCTTCAAGCAATCAAATTTCCAACCAGTTCGGAAATGGCCGGAGAGAGAATGGCCCTTTTGAAATAGGACCCCCCCCACACACACACACACACACACATGCACAGCGATACTAAAAGGGGAGATTTATTGATTTGCTCCCTTTAGGATCTTGTCCTTTGTAGTTTAATATGTAAATGTTGTCTCTTATTGTTGGCAAACAAGGTTGGAAAATTTATGATTGGAAAGTTTATCATTCAAGGAGGTGGGGCCCAAGTCTGGATGGGCGGAACTGGGAGGAGCCATGTGGTATTGTGGGTAGGGCCGAGTGGGCCCATCAGCGTGAAAGAAGCTGTTAGCGGTTGACAGCAAAAAACAGGGCTGGGTGCTTCATGTATGAGTACTGGACAGCAGCAAGTGTGTGGAATCATAAATATGCCACATGGTTGATCTTATGCTTACAAATATCTGTCTAGTTTGGCATAGAAATAAAACTGTAACTGATGCTATAGCTAAGCTGTGGAATGCTTTGAAAGAATGGATACAATTTTACAATGAATATTTTCCTTTCTTTTTAGAAATTCCATCTTCTCATGTATTCAGTATTGTTGCAAATGTGACTGGCTGTATCCCTCAATATACTCCACCCCCTTGTGTAAACAATTGTCTGGCCTTAAAGTACAGGCAGATCACAGGCGCCTGCAATAACAGGTAAACACTTACATTATTAGAAATTGTGATTTTTATATGAAATATGTATTATGTATCATTTATTACAAAAGAGAAGCAGTACTAATAAAATAAAATGATATAATCTTATTTAGAGAGGGCCATGAGAGTGCACATTTTAGAAGGCATTTCAGAGGTGAGAAGAGTAAGGAGATTGAAAGCAATAGGTAAAATCTACTGAAGACAGGAGTGAGGATTTATGGTCAGTAAGGATTGAAGAGTTATGGTCAGTAAGGAGTGAGGAGTTATAGTCAGTAAGGAGTTACGGTTAATAAAGAGTAGGGAGTTATAGGACCTGATTCAGAGACTGAAAATGAGAGAAAAGTTACGCCTGGGCATAGTGATTTCAGGAGAGTCAAATTTCTTCTGTTGTAAACAGTATTAGAGTTGAGAGGTGGCGTTTCTCAACCCAAGTCTAACTAACAGTGAAAAAGAAAAGCTGGTCACTATCTGTGTGCAGTTCAAAGATATATCCCTGCAAGCAAAGAATACAGTTAACTTGACTTCCCTTGAAATTAACATAATAAGGAGTGAGGAGTTATAGTCAGTAAGGAGTGAGGAGTTATAATCAGTAAGGAGTGATGAGTTATAGTCAGTAAGGAGTTATAGTTAGTAAGGAGTAAGGAGTTAAAGTTAGTAAGGAGTGAGGAGTTATAGTCAGTAAGGAGTGAGGAGTTATAGTTAGTAAGGAGTAAGGAGTTATAGTTAGCAAAGAGTGAGGAAATATAGTTAGTAAGGAGTGAGGAGTTATAGTTAGTAAGGAATGAAAAGTTATAGTCAGTAAGGAGCGAGGAGTTATAGTCAGTAAGGAGCGAGGAGTTATTATAAATAAGGACTGAGGAGTTATAGTCAGTAAGAAGAGAACAGTTATGGTATATGACATACCTCCCAAGTGTCCCGATTCCAGCCCGCTGTTCCGACTGCCTCACAACTTGTCCCGAGAGATCAGACTCTCCAGACAAAGTTGTGTTGTGTTTTTTTTTCTGTAAAGCCCATGCCGCTGTATAGGCGGCAGGGCTTTACACCGCACAGTACAGGTAATACAGGGCTCTTACGGGAACCCTACAGGACCAAACCTGTTACTGTGACTGGCAGTGACTGAACCTATGCGGACACTGCCATTCTAGAAACAGATTTGGTCTTACAGGGCACCCGTAGGAGCCCTATATTACCACTACCGCACTACGTGACCGGGAGAGACAGCATGGGACAGACAGAGACAGGGAGCGACGCAGAGGAAGGGAGAAATTATCAAAGTTAAGTAACAGAAGTGGCTGAACATAAGGGGCAGACAATGGAGGCTGGAAATAAGGGGCAGACAATGGAGGCTGGAAATAAGGGGCAGACAATGGAGGCTGGACATAAGGGGCAGACATAGTGTTACGGTACCCCAGAATTACCTGGACTAAGAACCGAGGTGACCGTGGGTGAGAGAAGGAAATGCTACAGCACACCGGGATTACCCCTACAGAGGACCGATGTGGGAGAGAAACAGACGGGCAACCCCACCTGGACGCAGAGCCCGAATTTCGGATCTGGTCTTTGCTAGAGCCCCTGATGGTGGGGATAGACTGGAGCTGCAAGGAACCCGCCAGGATGCGGGACCAGAGGGGTAACTCCCGGGAGAGGAGGTTAGAAGGAAAGGTGGAAATAAGTGATAAGGTAGTTGTAAATGGGATTAAGCGGGAAATATATCGGACCGGAAGAGACCGGCCCGAGACAAAACACAAAGATGGTAAAACAGAGACCAAGGACATAGGAGGGTACACGAGACCGACTGGACTTACTGACGGACTAGGGCAAACACTCACTCACACACACACCAGCGGGACCCCGAAGGGTAACACAAACACTCACACAGGGAAGGTCAAGGATAAAATACAAAGGGTTAAGATGATAAGGAGGGAGAAGAGGTAATGTAACAGGCAGGAGAGTAATCAAAGGAACTAGGCAGGATAACGCTGGGTCAATGAAGGAATCAGAACAATAGCAGGAAGCAGGGAGAAAGAAAGTAATCAGGCAGGCACAGACTCTGAAGCAGTAATCTATAACCGGCATCTGCCAGGAGGCAGTGCCAGACTTATATAGAGGCTGCTAACCTCTGATAGGCTAGCAGCTGAGTGTCCTCCAATGGGAACATCTCCTGGGCACAGGGAGATGATGTGCTGTTGCAGGGACGGAAGCGCGCGCTGGCTGGAGCCTCCGGCGGTGCTACACGTGGCGTTTGTTTTCTTGCCATGATTGGCATGTCGGCCGGAGCTGGGAGCGAGGAGAAGCACGCGGCGAGTGACAGCCACTGCACGGAGGACACGGAGGGGTGAGTTTTGCCGCATGTAACAGTATCCTCTCTTGACGAGGGGTTAGGAGACCTCTAGGAGCAGAATTCTCAGGGAAGTTCTGATGAAATAGTTTGATCAATTTGTTGGCATGAAGATGTCTTGATGGAATCCATTGACGCTCCTCGGGTCCATACCCCTTCCAATGAACTAAGTACTGGATTTGTCCTTGGACTCTTCTGGAGTTGAGAATAGTTTCTACCACAAACTCCTCTTGACCGTCGATCATGACTGGAGAAGGTTTGGCAGGAGGACTTGACTTGAATCTTTTAGAGCTAAGACATAGTTTGAGTAGAGAGACATGAAAGGAATTTGGAATCCTCATGTTGCGTGGAAGTTCCAACCTGACGGCCACCTGGTTGATACGTTTAATGATGGAGAAGGGTACAATAAAGTGGGAACCTAACTTCTTCCAAGGTTGACGGAGCCGAATGTTTTTGGTGGACAACCAAACTTTATCGCCTACTTTGAAAGAATGATTCCTCCTATGGAGATCAGCCTTAACTTTGGAGGAAATGGATCCTTGTTATAAGGAACGATTAACTCTGGTCCAGATAGATTTGATTTTCTTGGCGATCCAGTCAAAAGACTGCTCCACCTCAGGCTGGAGAAAAGAGTTCGCTCGTGGATGGTACCCGTATGTACAGAAGAAAGGAGAGACCTTTGTAGTACTGTGAGAGGCATTGTTATAAGCAAATTCGGCCCATGAGAGGTTTTGAGTCCAATTGTCTTGAAACTTGGACGTGTAACATCGCAGATACTGCTCCAAGTTCTGGTTGACTCGTTCAGTATGGCCATTGGATTGTGGATGATATCCGGAAGACAGGCTAATATATATATAATATATATATAATGATACGAGTGACAACAATTCCGCTAAGTCTTGCGCAGAAGGTAACCTACCCAAGGGTACGAAGTGGGCCATCTTGGTGAACCTGTCTACGACAACCCAGATGGTGGTATTGCCGGAGGAATTAGGAAGGTCCGTCACAAAATCCATGGACAGGTGGGTCCATGGTCGTTTGGGAATAGGTAGAGGAAGAAGGAGACCTGCCGGAGGAGCTCGAGAAGATTTATTCTGAGCACAAATGGTACATGAACTGACGAATTCCTTAATGTCTTTAGTCATGGTGGGCCACCAGACAATACGGGACAGTAGATCAAGAGTCTTCTGGACCCCAGGATGGCCAGCTGTCTTGCAAGAATGTGTCTCCATAAGTACAAGTTTTCCGAGATCCTGTGTGACAAAGGGCCTGATCCAGAGCTACGAAATTGGCCGATTTCGAGCGAGCGTACGACCGTTTTTTGCGTATTTTCGTACGAAAATTCGCACTGCGCATGCCCAGTATGACAGCTTCCGGTCGGCTGGACGACATGAGCGTATAGCGTCCGTATGGTGTGTGAATTTTTCGCTCGAGGGGCGTGCGTTCAGTACGACGGTGGGCTGGGCGCTCGTTTTGCAACAGGGAGGCGGGGATAGCCATTTAAATTGTACAGTATGGGCGTGCTAAGCCCGTACGCTTTGAGTAATATGTGCGAAAATTCGTACGGCCGACGGGAGTACCTAGTGTAGGGTATAGCCGCCGTAAGCAGGTATTTTACAATGGGAGTGTTAGGGGCATGTATGTTTATACGCACGGGCGAACGTACGCATTCGCCCGTCGGACGGCACCGTCGTAGCTCTGGATCAGGCCCAAAGAGCCAATTGCGAGGACCTCGATTGGGAGCTTGATCCTGAGATTGCAGGATGAGAGAATGGAGGTCTCTGGTGAGTCCCACAATAATTGATGTAGAAGAAACAATAGGAAGTGGGGGGAGAGGAGGGAGCATGTTTTGGCACGAAGGAGCGTGACAAGGCGTCAGCACACTTGTTCTGTGAACCTGGTCAATACGTGATGATAAAATTGAACCTGGTGAAGAACAAGGCCCACCTGGCCTGCCTGGGATTCAACCTCTTGGCCGCTTCAATATAGGCCAAGTACTTGTGGTCCATTATCATAACAATGGTGTGTGATGCCCCCTCCAACCAATGTCTCCACTCATCGAAGACAATCTTAATGGCGAGTAAGTCCCTGTTGCCCACATCATAATTTCTTTCCACAGGAGGAAATTTCTTGGAAAAGTAGGCTCAAGGGTATGTCTTTGAATCCTGCGGGTCTTTTTGGGATAAGACCGCACCAGCACCCATGTCAGAGGCATCCACCTCAATGATAAACGGAAGATCTGGATCTGGGTGTTGGAGGATGGGAGCAAAAACAAACGCTTGTTTGAGATCATGGAATGCTTTGATGACAGCTGGCGGCCACTTGCTAGGATCGGCACCTTTCTTGGTTAGGTCTGAAATAGGAGTGACCAAGATGGAGAGGCTTTAGATAAATCTTCTATAACAGTTAGAAAATCCCAGGAAGTGTTGAGTAGCATTTAGATTGCTGGGCTGCAATTAACACACACTCTGCCAGGATGAACCTGCAGAGTGTAACAGCACCCAGTCCAAGATAGCCTTCACTTTAGCGGGGTCCATGGAGAATCCCTCTGGAGATATCACATACCCCAGAAAGGTGACAGTCTTTACCTCGAATTTGCATTTCTCCGGTTTAGCGAAAAGGCGATTTTCCCTGAGGCGGCTGAGGACTTGGCGAACATGTCTCTGGTGTGAGGAAAGATCAGAGGAGAAAATCAGAATGTCATCCAGATAGACTACGATGAATCTACTAAGGTAGTCCCGAAGAACCTCATTGATGAGATCCTGGAAGACAGTAGGCGCATTGCAAAGCCCGAAGGGCATGACCAGGTACTCATAGTTTCCTGAGTGAGTATTAAACGCTGTCTTCCATTTGTCTCCCTCGCGGATTCAGACCAAGTTGTAGGCGCCTCTGAGGTTACCGTAATTTTATTCAAAGCCCGGTAATCAATACAAGGTCTAAGAAACCCATCCTTCTTAGCAACGAAGAAGAAGCCGGCCCCCGACGGGAGACTTGGAGGGACAGATGAAACCCTTGCGTAGGTTGTCACGGATGTATTCTTCCATAGAAGAAGATTCCGGGCGAAAGAGTGAAAATAGCTTTCCCTTAGGAAGTTTGGCTCCTGGAACGAGTTTGATGGTGCAGTCTGAATCTCGGTTAGGAGGCAATTCCTCTGAAGCCTGATCCGAGAAGACATCCACGAAGTCCAAGTATTGGGCCGGAAGGCCAGTCAGGTTAGTCTGTCCCAAGCGGATGGGACACCATGCAAGATTCGCTCCAGCCCAGGATTTCGCCTGTAGTCCAGTTGATGCGAGGGTTATGGGTCTTCAGCCAGGGATGACCGAGGACGATGCGAGTTGCGGAGCAGCGGATGAGGAGAAATTCCAAGGTCTCCATGTGGCAGACCCCAATGGAGAGTCTGAGGGGAACGGTGCTTTCCAGGATGACTCCTTCAGACAGAGGTCCTCCAATGGGAACGCCTCCTGGGCACAGGGAGATAATGTGCTGTTGCAGGGATGGAAGCGCGCGCCGGCTGGAGCCTCCAGCGGGGCTACACGTGACGTTTGTTTACATGCCATGATTGGCATGTCGGCCGGAGCCGGGAGCGAGGAGAGGCACGCGGCAAGTGACAGCCGCTGCACGGAGGACCCGGAGGGATGAGTTTTGCCACATGTAACACATAGAGGCTGGACATAAGGGGCAGACAATGGAGGCTGGACATAAGGGGCAGACAATGGAGGCTGGACATTAAAATTGACAGACAATGGAAGCTGGAAATAAGGGGCAGACATGGAAGCTGGACATAAGTCGCAGACATGGAGACTGGATATTAAAAGGGGCAGAAAATGGGGGCTGGACATTACAAGGGGCAGACATGGAGGCTGGATAAATAATAAAGATGCAGACATGGAGGCTGGACATTACAAGGGGCAGACATGGAAGCTGGATATTATGTGGGGCACTCATAGGGCTGTATTCAGAGTTTTGGCCACAATGCAAATGAGGCCGGAGTTTTGCGAAACGTGCTACTGCGCATGCGCAGTTATTTTGTAATGTAATCTACGTTACTTCTTGCAACGTAGATTGCATATACGCGATCTTAAAGACCACAATTGCATTGCAGCCAGAGCTCTGAATACGGCCCATGGAGGCTGGACAAATAATAAAGGGGGTTGAACATTACAAGGGTCAGACATGGGGGGCTGGACATTACAAGGGGCAAACATGGAGGCTGGACATTACAAGGGGCAGACATGGGGGCTGTACATTTCAAGGGGCAGACAATGGAGGCTGGACATAAGGGGCAGACAATGGAAGCTGGAAATAAGGGGCAGACATGGAGGCTGGATAAAAAGGGGCAGACAATGGATACTGGACATAAGGGGCAGACAATGGAGACTGGACATTAAAAGGGGCAGAAAATGGGGGCTGGACATTACAAGGGGCAGACATGGAGGCTGGATAAATAATAAAGATGCAGACATGGAAGCTGGATATTATGTGGGGCACACATAGGGCCGTATTCAGAGATGCAAAATGTGCTACTGCGCATGTGCGGTAATTTTGTAATGTAATCTACGTTACTTCTTGCAACGTAGATTGCATATATGCAGTCTTAAAGACCGCAATTGCATTGCGGCCGGAGCTCTGAATACAGCCCATGGAGGCTGGACAAATAATAGAGGCAGATATGGGGGTTGAACATTACAAGGGGCAGACATGTGGGCTGTACATTTGAAGGGGAAGACATGGAGGCTGGACATTACAAGGGGCAGATATGGAGGCTGGACAAATAATATAGAGGCAGATATGGAGGCTGGACATAATAATAATGGGCAGACATGGAGACTGGACATATGGACGCTAAATATAATGATAATAAGGGGCAGATATAAAGGTAGAACAAATATAGAGGTGGATGTGGAGGCTGGACATATGAATCCTGGACAAATAATAAGGGGCAGACATATGGATGGTTGTTAAATAAAAGGGGCAGGCACTAGACCCGCTGGTCTGGGCGGTGTAAGACACACCTACTTTCCAAGACACGTCCACTGGTTGGTACAAGTCACACCCCCTCTACCAGGCCGCAAAATTTTGTCCCTCTTTTTAATTCTCAAATGCTGGGAGGTATGCTATGAGAAGCTATAAGGAGATGGGGTGACCATCATTTGTGGAATGTTTGAGATAAAATATTTGTTTATATGAAGTATATCTGTGGTAAAAATCAGCTTTTTTATACTGACTGGACATTAAAAGTATTTAAAGGATTAATCTTACATTATTGTTGCCGACTGCTCTATGAGGGAAGAGCAAGCTGGCCTACCCATCCTCTACGTAACATCCTCACTGCAGCTACTTCTATCCCTTCCTCTCCTCCGCTCACACCAGCAGTCCATTTCTTCCCCACTCCTAATGTCTTCTGTTAGTCCATTCCTCCCACTTAGTCTGTTAGCTCACTTTAGCAGGGCCCTTCATCCTAGTGTTGTCTCCTCCTCCACCACTCCCCCTTCCCATTGTATCCTTTTATCCCCCTCTGTTACCCTTTACTCCCCTCTGTTACCCCTTTACCTGGTGGCTCTTTCTCACTCGCCCTCACTACCTCACACTGCACTCTATCTTCTCCCTGACCCATGCAAGCCTGATCGTTCAAACTTGATACCTTATATCTTGCCTTATTGTCTGTACTCGCTTCACTCTATTTTATTTTTATATTTTATGGTTTTTTTTCATATTTGTATTGTATTGTATAATGTAATATTCTCTCCATGTATGTTTGTACTGCATTTTGTTGTTCTTTGTATGGTGCTGCAGACACATTGTGGCACCTTATAAGTAAATGATAATAATAATAATAATAATAATATAATAATAATAACGCTACCCCTAAGCTCCATCCAATGCCTGTTCCTTTTTAATCTATCTCCTTGTATAGTACAACTTTAAAATCTATTTCAACTATTTGTTTTTGAAAATCATTATAAAAAAAACCCTGCAAACTTTCTATACTTTTCCCTGAAAAATTAGCAGAACTAATATTAACTTAGAAATGATCTTGGCTATTATGTATGCACTCTGCTGGTAATGAAAGGCATTACTCAGCAACTCCTAATGACATTGTTAAACAGCAGGGTCATTTGTTAATACTTGTCTAAAACATTTCTAAAACATTGTATAGGCTAATTTAGGGATGTTTAGGAATTACAATACATTTAATTGACCAAATCCTTCTGAAAATTATTAAATCACGAAGAATTAATCATTTTAATCTCTTTTTAAACATTTTTGTATATAAACAAAATCAATCAATTTAGCAAGTGTACATTTGCTGGGATGTAGGTAATTTTTTTCTAACCATTAATTTATAATTAATAGATTTTATATAATAAAATCATTGTATTATGTTCAATAAAAAGAGATATTTATAAATGAGGTAAATGTAGAAATCCAATAAGCCTGCAATTTATTACAATGAATACTTCTCTAAGTGGTGAAGACAGTATAACTGTATCTTAATTGTTCAGGGCACACAACAGTGGGTCTGATCCTGATACTTGCCCGGATTCACAATCCCGGACGTATTGCACAGATGTCCTTAATTTGCCGATAGTAGCTACTGCGCATGCATAGTAACTAATTTACGTAATCTACGTATTGTTTTGTTACGTAGATTGCATATATGCGGTGTTAAAGACCACATATACAAAATCTATGTAACAAAATGATACGTAGATCACGTAAAATAGTTACTACGCATGCATAGTAGCTACTATCGGCAAATTAAGGACGTATGTGCAATACGTCCGGGGTTGTGAATCCGGGCCACTCTTTCATATGCAGATTTTAGCTGACATACATGTCTATAACCAGGATGCAGTCTCTGGTCCATCAGGCAGCCGAAAGCTCATTCGGCTGCCTCTATTTTGAAAATTCAACAATTGCTAATTTTTCTGAATGAATGGGTAAGCTTGTCGTTCGGCAAACCTACCTATTCATTCCAAAACTGCTGCCGCAGACCAGCACCAGACGGGAACAAAGGTGAGTACTAGGATCTGTGGGGAAAGGAGATTTACTAAGCTGCAGGTTTGGAAAAGTGGAGATATTGCCCATAGCAACCAATCAGATTCTAGCTGACATTCTCTAGTATGTAATAGGAAAGTGAAAGCTAGAATCAGATTGGTTGCTATGTGCAACATCTCCACTTCTCCAAACCTGCAGCTTAGTAAATCTGTCCCTTAGAGTCAGGCTGTGGTTAGGGGAGTCTTAGGGTCAGGCTGTGGGGAGGGGATTCCTAGGGTCACGCTGCGAGGAAAAGAGTTTTAGGGTCAGGCTGTGGGGAAGGGAGTCTTGGGTCAGGCTGCAGGGAAGGGAGTGTTAGGGTCAGGCAGCATGGGAAGGGAGTCTTAGGGTCAGGCTGCGGGGAAGGGAGTCTTGGGTCAGGCTGCGGGGAAGGGAGTGTTAGGGTCAGGCAGCATGGGAAGGGAGTCTTAGGGTCAGGCTGTGGAGAGGAGAGTCTTAGGGTCAGGCTGCGGGGAAGGGAGTCTTAGGGTCGGGCTGCGAGGAAGGTAGTCTTAGGTTGAGGCTGCGGGGAAGGGAGTCTAAGGGTCAGGCTGCGGGGAAGGGAGTCTTAATGTCGGGCTGTGAGGAAGGGAGTCTTAGGTTAAGGCTGCGGGGAAGGGAGGGTTAGGGTAATGGAAGGGGAGGTTTATGGTAAGAATTAGGATAATGGTTGGGATACATTGATACTCACCATTTGGTGTAAAGTCTTCATTCCGGGGATGATTGATTGTTTCTCCTCTCTGAGGCAGAAGCAATCGATTTAGGACACTTCTTTCCCTGGTATGAAACTTTTGAAAAATGGCTGATCATAACGGCAACCCACACCCTCTATAACCCTAACTTCACTTCTCTGCGTGGATTGCTGTGTGTATAGAATGCCCTGACATACAGAGATGCCTAATCCAGCTCATACTGTACAATTTAAATACTTCCCTCCGCCCATTAGTAGACCTACATATTTAAGGCCCTAAAGCTTAAACTGTTATGGGGTCCCCATTTGCAACTGGCAAAAATAGGGAAACATTAAACATGATCCAAAGGCCCAAATGGCGAAGAATGGGGTGGGCGTTGGAATCCCTGAAAATGGGCCATAAAGTGAACTCCTTTCCACCAGCAATGAGGTCTGGGTAATGGCTGTTATCTTCTTTAGTGCACACTGAAAGACTGACAGCACCAGATCATAAAAGCCATCCTCTGGTTGGCGCTGCAGATGTCTGCCAGCCAGCACTAATCAGGTGGGGTTTCCAGGTACTAAGAAAACTCCCTTTGTATAGAGCATATTTTAAGGTCAATATTAAGCACTTCAACCTGTTGGCTTAAGATTCTATCAGTAAAATAACCTAATTTTAATAACATACACTTAAAACCTCCATTTGTTGAAAAACGCACTCTAAAAAAATTTGGGCTAAAATAAAAAAGTTGCTTCAAGTCCCCTTCAGGATTAGGGGCCCTGAAGCTTAAGTATTGTTTTCATAGTAAATCCGCCACTGCCCTCATCTACATTGCGTGTTCTCAAGCGTATGAAGTGTTGTCAAACCCTGACTTACGGAACTTGGAACTACGGAAACCAGTTTCACGCGTTGAGAGTTCAGGTGCATAACACCTATCGCACCCAAGCACAGCGCGCTCGCTGAGCAAACTTATCCACGCCACTTGTATAAGACGACTGACTGAATAAGGCCCTATATAAAGACTTCATGGAGACCCATATACACATTTTGATTAAATAAACTATATAAACTCGTTGAAACATTATGTGACAATTAAACTTCTGGCATCCATGTTTACCTGCCAACTGTATAGCTGGGCACACACTGAGAAATTCCCACAATACAATTAAAATTATAGGTCTGGATTCACAGTTACGTAGTTTTCGTCTTACGTATGTTGTTTTAAGAATTTAGCTACTATGCATGCGTTGTAGCTTATTTACGCAATCTATGTACAATTTCTTACGTAGATTGCGTAAGTGCGGTCTAAAGACAGCGCATACGCAATTTACGTACAAAAATGGTACGTAGATAATTGTCTACTGTTGTCTGCCCTGTCTTCTGTGTGAAGCGCACGGAATGTATAGATTGCTGTTCACGCTGGCGGCTTCAGCCCTGGTCAGGTGCTGCCTCTTCCCCTCTATTGAGTGGTGTGTATGCGTGTCATCTCACAATGGGCCTGATCCAGAGCAACGCTCGCAAGCGAGCGTACGACGAGCGTATGCGAATTTTCGGCAAAAAATTCGCAATGCGCATGCCCAGTATGACAGCTTCCGGTCGCCCGAGCGTCATGAGCGAATAGCGGGCGTATCGTTAGCGTATTTTTCGCACGGCGAGCGGATTTTTTTTTCGATGGTCGGCTGGGGGCCCGTTTTACTACAGGGAGGCGGGGATAGCCATTTTAATTGTACAGTATGGGCGTGCTAAGCGTATTTTCTCAGCGTATTTTGTGCGAATTTTCGTACGGCCGACGGTCGTACCCAGTGTAGGGTATAGCCGCCGTAAGCAGGGACTTTACTATGGGAGTGCTAGGGGCGTGTAGGTTGATACGCCCGAGCGTACGTTCGCATTCGCCCGTCGTGCGAATTTTCGTAGCGCTGGATCAGGCCCAATGTCCGTACCAACCAGATAAGTGATTCCATCTGGTCCTCTCCAAAGTGTGCACAAAGTCTTTACCATCTCAATCTGTTTGTATTAGTACACTTGGTGTTTACCATCTCTCCTTGTGTCTCTACTCCGTGAGTTCATCTCCGGTCACTGGTGTTTTCCATCTCTCAGTGTGTGTTCGAGAGAGTGTGAGTCGATCCATCAGACTCTGCTCCTCTGTTTAGCGGGATGCTGTCCATCTATCAGCATGTCCCGCTTTCCTGTTGTCCATCTGTGTTCCTACCTGTGCTTGTCATATGCCAGTGGATCAGGTTCCTTGCTGAGGACCTTGTTTGTTATCTGTGCCACACTACTTCTGGTTTCCTTACCCTGTCTATATCTATATATGACCTGTGTACAGTGTGTAGGGTTCTAGTCTGTATCTCTTGTGTGTAAGGGTTCCAGTCTGTATTCTTGTGTATAAGGGTTTCAGTTGTATCTCTGGTGAATGGGTTCCAGTTCAGGAGCCTGCGCTTCAGGTTTCCCTTGAAGGCTATCACTGGAGGCCCCAACCTATCAGTTGCCAACAGCCAAGACTAACCCTGTCATCAGGGGCTCTAGTGAATAACTGGCCTTGGTTTAGACTCCACCCTGGAGAAAACCCTTCCTGGGTGACTGTAATACTAATGTGTTTTGTTTAAGATTAAAACTGTTATTTTTTTTTTTTAGAAAACACCCTAACTGGGGGGCCTCAAATATACTCTTATCTCGATGGCTTCCATCACAATACGAGGACGGGATTAGTGAGCCAAAGGGATGGAATCCCAACTTCCTCTACAACAATTTTACTCTCCCACCAGTAAGAGCTTTTCTGGACTGTTTTCTGTTTGCAGTACCTGGACTAATACTAATATTAATAGTAATAATAATAATGATAATAATAATAATGGGGTAGATCCAGAACTACGTTTGCCATACGTTTACTCGCATAGCGAATTTTCGCGTGCGTACCTTCTATACACTCCCTTAGGCACACCCCTTGAATGTACGTATTTTGTTAAAATATGCTTTTCAAACCCTACCTTAACTTTTGCCAACGTAACCGCAGTGATCCGCACACGTACGTATGTCCAACACGTATTTACGCAGCTAATCACGCCCATACTGTACACTTTAAATACAAACCCCCGCCTACTTAACGTATTTCAGATGTATTTTGGACGTAAATTTGGCACGCCCACACGTAAGTATTTACGGGACACATACGTGAATGGCCCATACGTTCACAATTACACTACGTTACTGAGCGTATTTTCTATGGTGCGCATGTGCAGTACTTACCAAAAGGCGATTTTACGTCTCCGCAACGCGTAAATTCGCACACAAGCGTTGTTCTGGATCTGGCCCAATGTGTGTTATTTTCATACATGTCAACAATACAAAACATTAAGGGGTTTATTAAGAAAGGGAGGTCAGAAATATTAAGAAAGCAGCTGTTTTATTTTCATATTTCTTTCCTCCTCCTCCTTATA
>WWET01006156.1:10858-24673 GCA_011038615.1 Limnodynastes dumerilii
GATAGTAAAGCTGGTCAGTATCTGTGTGCAGTAAGCAATTTAAAGATATATCCCTGCATGCAAAGAATACAATTACCTTAACTTTTCCTGAAATCAACATGGTTTTGCCCAATGAAGGATTTGGAAGGAAACTGGGCTGGGCTTATAGAAAAGAGGGCGTGGTTTAAAAAAATATGGCCAGTTGTCGGTGGCTGCAAAGGGGCGGGGCTTATTTTGTCCTGATTTCTGGATTTTAAATGTTGGGAGATAGATATTTAGGGCCATAAATGACGTTATTAACAAAAACTTTAAGATTTAAACATGGGCAACTTTTGCTATTCATTTGTAGCCAATTGACACATGGTCTTACAGACCGCATTTGCGCTATCTACGTAATAAAAAGATATGTAGATTACATTAAAAATATGCATGCGCAGTAGTAAAAATCTTTAAACACCAGACGTATATGTTATACGTCCGGTACTCTGAACACGAGCCTTAGCGACTACACTTCACACGTGCACGATAGTGGCATCCATGTTTCATTGTGTCTATTCTGCAGTTGTTTGATCTGCTCCCATGTAAGTATCCCCCCCCTGCTGGAGCACAAGATGTGTTCTACTGAGCACATACCACTAGGTGGCAGTATACATACACTTCTCTTGAATCTGCAGCCTCCGCGTGTCCATGACATCCTTCATGAGGCGGTTCCGGGCCTCCTTCTCCAGCCTCAGCTGCTCCGCCCGCTTTGCCAGGGCCTTTTCCAGCTCGGCCTCAATCATCTTGTCCAGTTCCTGTTCCTGTCTCCTCTCTTCCTCCAGCTGCTGCGCCAGGTACTGGCGGTAGGTCTGCTGCTCTTTCTGGAGCTCCAGCTGTAAATTCATTACAGATTTATTATCTATATTATATATAAATCCAGGGAAAGACACTCCCAGCTGTCATTAGATGCTGACCTTCCGCTGGTGTTTCTCCGCGGTGTCATCGTGGCTGTCTTGCATAATCTGCTCCATGATTTTCATGTCGAGTATCAGTTCTTCCTGCTGGTCTCGAGCCAATCGCTTCATCTTCAGGCGGATGGAATGATCCAGCATGCTCCTGACCTGTGCTTGCTTCTTCTGCTTCTCCCTGAGAGCCCGCTCGTCCTCCATCTTCATCAGCTGCCGCTGCTCCACCTGTCACGTGAACGTGGGAAATATTATTTCTGGGTAACCCTAACTATCCCCTTCCCACAGCCTAACCCTTACCCTCCCCTAACCTTAACCTTCCACTCTCCACACCCTAACCCTCCCCTAACCTTAACTATCCTCTTTCCACACCCTTACCCTCCCCTAACCTTAAATATCCTTGTTCCACACCCTCACCCTTCCCCTCCCCTAACCTTCACCTTCTCCACACCCTACCCCTCCCCTAACCTTAACTATCCTCTTTCCACACCCTTACCCTCCCCTAACCTTAAATATCCTTGTTTTGTTNNNNCTCTCCACACCCTAACCCTCCCCTAACCTTAACCTTCCACTCGCCACACTCTAACTCTCCCCTAACCTTAACCTTTCACTCTCCACACGCTAACCCTCCCTTAAACTTAACCTTCCACTCTCCACACCCTAACTCTCCCTTAACCTTAACCTTCCACTTTCCACACCCTAACTCACCCCTAACTTGACCATCCTCGCTCCACAGCCTAACCATAACCGTCCCCTAACCCTAACCTTAACCCTCCAAGCTCCGCAGCCTGACCCTAACTTCAACCCTCCACAGCCTAATCCTAACCCCCCAGCCCTAACCTTAACCCTCTGCTCTTCACAGCCTAACCTTAAGCCTCCCCTAACCCTAACCCTCTGACCTCTGCAGCCTGACTTTAACCATCATTTTCCCACAACCTAACCCTCCCCTCCCCTCTCAGGAGCCTAACCTTAACCCATTCCTGTCCAGCAGTGCTACCACTAACCAAAACGGGTACCTACCAGCAACTGCATCCTGTCAGTAGGAGAACAGTTATCGTCTTACCAGTAGCTGGGCTTCCTCTTCTTTCAGCCGCTTCTCCTCTGCCTTCTGAGCCGCGGCGGCTCCCGTCTGGGCCTGGAGCACGTCTAACATTTCTTGGTTCAGCTCCTTTTGCCTCTGGGATTTCTTCTCCTCGTGCTCCACCTTGGCCAAGCGATCTTTCTCCCACAGCTCATGGAAAACGGCCTCCTCCTGAATCCGCAGCCTCTCCAGCTCGTCTTTCAGGGCCAGCTGAGCCATCCGCTCCGTACACACCTCGTTCTGATGGCTCCTGGACTTCAGAGCTCGCAGTTCCTCGCACTGCTCCCTGGAACGCCAATGATGTATATATTGAGTATAACAAGGGAAGAATACAGAGGTATAACCGAGATATTACAGACCAGGTCCAGACTCCTGGAAAAGGGGCTTTAGGAGCGGAAATTTAGCATTTTGCGTTAGGGCATGCGGAAGCGCAGCATTCCCAGGACGCAGTGTGATTCTCTGGATACAGGGTTCTGTGATGGAAGAATTTTTGAGGGTCAGAGAGATGCAAAGAGCAATTATGCTACATGGGGGTGAAGAAATAGGACAGTGAGGATGTACTTAGCGCCCTCTGCTGTATGCAGACTTCTGCGCCATCCCCATTATTCTCTGTGTGAAAAAGAGGAGTGGCCTCTCTAGGCTCACCCTCAGGGGGGACATCCGGTACCATTGCCCACCGATACTTACCTTAGCGCAACAGCGGCAGGAATCGGTGATCAGCCACCCTTGCTGCTGAGAGTTGCACATTAGCAGCCCGCGGCATTGGCCCGCTGTTAATGCAGGTCCACCCACATAGGCTTTGCACCCCTATCTCACACGTGATTGGTGGACGATGCTGACTTAGAAATAGCAGTGAACACAATGCACTGGTGGCTGCGCGATATGATAGGTCAGGAATGTTGTCACAGCGATGTGTTTGCGTTACCTGAACTGCTGCTCACGTTTCTCAGCCACAAGCGCCAGTCTCTCCTTCTCTCTCTTCTCTCTCAGGCTCTTTGCTCTCTCCCTCATCTTGGCCTGTCTCTCCAGGGTGGTCTCCTGCATGGACTCCATCTCCTGGATGTAATTCATCTCTTCTGTCTCCAGCAGAGACTTCAGTCTGGTGTAAGTAAAGAAACAGTGATTATGCTCCGTGTTGGTCATCTTCTGACAACAATAAAAGCAATAAAATAGCTGCTCCCCAAACCAAGAAGCATTGTGTGGCCAGTCGATAATGACAGATAGTATAGCCTCAGCAACTAATGGAAAAGAAACCATAAAAAGCAATATAAACATATCTAGCAATAATAATGAACTGAAGAATAGGAGATTTATAATGCAACCTCTCAGAGCAATGTGTGCAAATGCTAGGAGCTTAGAAAATAAGATCCCTGAACTAATTGCAATTATGTCAAGGGATAATCTGGATATTGTGGGAATCAGAATCATTCTGTAATGAAAATCATGACTGAGTAGAAAAAATTGGAGGAGACGTGTTAATGTATGTTAAGGAAGGGTTCAACTTTAATAGGGAGTATAGGGAGAAAAAACTGAGTGGGGTTATTCTTCGTACTGGGGGGATTTATAGGCCTCCAGGGCAAGAGAAGCAAATAGACAATGGGCTGGATCCAGACCTTGTTAAGTGCATGAACTTAGTTACACCTGGGCTAAACCATGTTGATTGCGGGGGAGTCATTTTTCATCTGCTGCAAACAGTATTAGAGATGAGAGGTGATGTTTCCTATACAAAGTCTAAATAACTGTGTGATAGTAAAGCTGGTCAGGTATCTGTGTGCAGTAAGTAATTCAAAGATATATCCCTGCATGCAAAGAATACAATTAACTTGACTCCCCCTGAAATCAACATGGTTTAGCCCAGGTGTAACTAAGTTCATGCACTTAACAAGGTCTGGATCCAGCCCAATGTCCTATTGCAAAACATTGCTAAAATGGCATTAAAAGGGGAGGTAATAATCATGGGAGATTTTAATCTACCTTTTATAAACTGCCGGGGTTGCACTGGGGCATAAATGGTATCACAATGGATGACGACTGCACCCCACTACTGGAAGTGGTATGTTGATTGTTTTTATGTGACCTAATAGCAGGCAAAATCTTTCCATCATCCATTGTGATACCATTTATGCGCCGGTGCAACCCCGAGACATTTCACTGTAGAGATACGGAGTTTGGGGAATTAGGGCCTGATTCAGAGATGCGATTGCGAAAAGATCGCAAATATACGCACCTTTGCTAAGATCTTAGCAGGTTCCAGCCCACTGCATAAACAGTCACTCCCCTTGCAAACAGCGGTGGATCTTAAACTTAGACCACCATTGACTTGCCTTAACTATACGCTGTCATTTGGGATCTTAAGTGACGTGGGAGCGTTCATTTAAGATCCTAAGTGTCAGTCCTCGCCCACTTTCCCTCATTTCCCTGCCTCCCCCCGCCCATTTCCATGCAAATCCTTAAGATCTTAAAGATTCGCAGCACTTAAGATCTTAAGTGCTTGCGTGCGATTCAGACTTACGCTCTTAGCGAACTTACGCTCCTAACCGCTACGTAAACGGCGTTGCACTATTACTACGCATGCGCAGTTTTGCGAATTTTCTAGGATCTTAAATATACGCACCTAAGTGCCGTGGAAATCGCATCTCTGAATCAGCCCCTTAACATCTGAACTATTGTCCTTGCAAGTTGGTCTTTTAATTCATATAACGAAGTTAACTACTACGAGTTGTCCTTCACTATCTAATTCAGATACAGATTATTGTGCTATTTTTATTCATTGTATTTGATGTAATAAATTTTGAATGGAGCTATTCACTGCCACATACGCTCACCCAACAATTTCTATTTTGTTTACTTTCTTTATTGGGGGGAGCAGAACCCAATGCAGGGTTGGTAGCCCTTTGTTAGCAGCAAGAAGGTATCACAATTTTAATTTTAAATTTGGTATTTCAATACATCATACCTGCTGCCATTGGTACCAGATTATCCTTCCTGGGTATATAACTGTGTGGCATAATCATGTGACCAGGGGAGATTACTGTGTGACATAATCATGTGACCTGGGGATATAACTGTGTGGCATAATCATGTGATCTGAAGACATTGCTGTGTGGCATAATCATGTGATCTGAAGACATTGCTGTGTGGCATAATCATGTGATCTGGGGATATAACTGTGTGGCATAATCATGTGACCTGGGGAGATTACTGTGTGACATAATCATGTGACCTGGGGATATAACTGTGTGGCATAAACATGTGACCTGGGCAGCTTGCTGTGTGGCATAGTGATATGACCTGGGGACATTACAATGTGGCATAATTATGTGACTTGGGGACATAAGAAAAGCCTGTTACATTTTAAAAAAAATGGATAGGAGCAGAATGTTTGCTCAATGAAACCTATCGATATCAGACATGGGATCACTTAACATTGAGTGACCACAAGGGGCTGATTCAATTCCCTGCGATGACGGGATTAGGCACGAAATGCACCTATTTCTGTCTATTACAGTAGCCTAACATGACGGATTGCATCTCGCACCTCCATGGGCTATGAATGGCACCAAATTGAATGAGCCCCTACATTTCATGAGTTCTTTAGGTATAAAGGTCCGGATTCACAGTTATGTAGTTTTCGTCTTACTTACGTTGTTTTAACAATTGAGCTACTCCGCATGCGCTTACACAATCTATGTACAGTAATGGTACGTAGATAGCGGAACTAACCATTACGCATGCTTAGTAGCTCAATTCTTAAAACAACGTACGTAAGACTAATGATCTGAAGACATTGCTGTGTGGCATAATCATGTGATCTGAAGACATTGCTGTGTGGCATAATCATGTGATCTGAAGACATTGCTGTGTGGCATAATCATGTGATCTAAGGACATTACTGTGTGGCATAATCATGTGACCTGGGGATATAACTGTGTGGCATAAACATGTGACCTGGGCAGCTTGCTGTGTGGCATAATGATATGACCTGGGGACATTACAGTGTGGCATAATTATGTGACTTGGGGACATTACAGTGTGGCAGCCTGTTACATTTTAAACAAAATGGATAGGAGCAGAATGTTTGCTCAATGAAACATATCAATATCAGACATGGGATCACTTAACATGGAGTGACCACAAGGGGCTGATTCAATTCCCAGCCATGATAGGATTAGGCCCGAAATGCACCTATTTCTGTCTATTACAGTAGCCTAACATGACGGATTGCATCTCGCACCTCTATGGGCTATGAATGGCACCAAATTGAATGAGCCCCTACATTTCATGAGTTCTTTAGGTACAATGGTCCGGATTCACAGTTATGTAGTTTTCGTCTTACTTGCGTTGTTTTAGTAATTGAGCTACTACGCATGCGCTTACGCAATCTATGTACAGTAATGGTATGTAGATAGTGTAAATAAGCCCCTACGCATGCGCAGTAGCTCAATTCTTAAAACAACGTACGTAAATCTAAAACTACGTAACTGTGAATCCGGACCTACATCACTAAGCAGGATTTGCCCAGATATAATGATGTCACTGGGTATGGTGTAATATATACTATAATAAAGCGGTATTTACCTGTCCCTGCGTTCCTCGATGTGCAGCCTATACTCCTCCAGCGTCTCATTCACCCTCCTCTGCACCATGTTGTGCAGGATCTTGTGGTCAGTAACCTTCTCCCATTTGCTCCTCATGTACTCAAAGTCATTGTGCTTTGTGAAGGTCAGCATTTGCTCCCGGAGGTCATCGTTCCGTCTTCGTTCTAGACTGAGGTAATCAGTGGGTCGTCTGGAGGGAAACTTGGCTATCTGTACAGAGAGGGACAGGGTTTATTGGATTATTTCACATGTGGTTTGTAGAGTAAAAACATAATATTTCATTCATTTCAATGCCGACAGCATTAGGTCCCATGCTTCCATAACCTGGATGTCATCCAATGCCAACTGCATTATGTCCCATGCTGCCATAACCTGGATGTCATCTATAATGTTACCATGGGGTAGATCCAGAACTACGTTTGCCGTACGTTTATTCGCGTAGCGTATTTTCGTGTGCGTATATTCTATACGCTCCCCTAGGCACACCCCTTGAATGTACGTATTTTGTCAAGATACACTTTCCAGACGTATTTTGTCAAGATACGCTTCCCAAACCCTACCTTAACTTTTTCACACGTAACCGCTGTCATACGCACACGTACGTATGGGCTGAACGAATTTACGCAGCTAAGCACACCCATAATGTACACTTTAAATACCACCCCCCGCCTACTTCACGTATTTCACACGTATTTTGGAGTAAAGTAAAATCGGCACGCCCACACATAAGTATTTACGTGACACATACGTGAATGGCCCATACGTTCACAATTACGCTACGTTAATGTGCATATTTTCTATGGTGTGCATGCCGCAGTACTTAAAAATAGGCGATTTTACGTCTCCGCCATGTGTAAATTCGCTCCGAAGCGTTGTTCTGGATCAGGCCCCATATTCCCTTATCCTAGATGTGTCATAATGCTGCCATAATCCAACATGCTGAATAAGCCCCAGCACTGCCCTGTTCCCACTTTATGCATGTAAACCATTATCCTAGATGTAAGCCATAATGACTTCATGTTCACATGCTGGACATAAGCCATAATGATACCCAGAGCTCCAAGTGGAAATTTAGAAGTGGGGTATGGAAATTTCAGCACCAGATGTGTCTAGAGTTCGGCAAAGTAAACAGGTCAACAATGAGAAATTACATAGGACCTGATCCAGACCTACGCTCAGGTGCATTTTTACGATGGTCGTAAGCGTAAAAAACAGACATTTGTACTTACTGCGGATGCTCGGGACAGATGTTACGCTCATGTTACGCTACGAAAGTCTGAGCGTATGGGCCTTGAGCGTATCAGCTTCGTTACTACGCTCGAGGGGGTGTGTCTGTCATACGAAACCCGTAAATACGCACCGAGGGCGGGGTGAGCCATTTAAATTGTACAGTATGGGCAAAACAATGATAGCTCCCTCACAGGGCCGTTTCTAGGGGCGGACGAGCCTTATTGTCCCCTCCTTCTGTTTGCCGAACCAACCTTATTGCCCCTCCTTTTGTGTGCACCTTCCTTCTGTGTTGCCTTATTTATTGCCTTATTGTCCCTTCCTACTGTGTGGCCAGTCAGTCTTATTGCCCCCTCCTTATGAGTGTCCACCCAGCCTTATTGCCCCTCCTTCTGTGCCCAGCCATATTTATTGCCCCTTCTTTTGTGTGTTCAGCCAGCCTTATTGACCCCTTCTTCTTTGTCTAGCCAGCCTTATTGCCCCCTCCTTCTGTGTCCAGCCAGCCTTATTGCCCCCTCCTTCTGTGTCCAGCCAGTCTTACTGACCTTAGGTCACGCTTGCGTCTACTAACCAGAGCTGCGGCTGTCAGCAAGCTGTGAACGGGCAGCAGTCTGTCAGTGGTCCTCTGTGAGACTGCTCTGAGTAAAAATACAGCCACTAATGGAATCTTACACTTCTATGATATGCTGTATTCTTACTCAGAGCTGTCACAGTCGGTGCTTTAGAAGTGCCGGTATGCCATACAGCCGCTTACCGGACCACTTCCAGCACTGATGATACCATGCTCCATTTGACATTCAATTTTTGTAAAACTTCTATTGACTTACCACAGCTACGGAGTGGGGGTTGGGTCCTGTCACCTCCCTGCAGCGCGGTCTGGTCCTCTGGCTTAGCAGCATTGTGTGTCTGTCCTTCTATGTGGCACGTCCTGTAGACAATCTAGATATAAAGTTATAAAGAGATATAGGAAGAGTTATAAAGACTTATAGGAAGAGTTATAAAGAGTTATAAAGAGTTATAGGAAGAGTTATAAAGAGTTATAGGAAGAGTTATGAAGAGATATAGGAAGAGTTATAAAGAGTTATAGGAAGAGTTATAAAGAAATATAGGAAGAGTTATAAAGAGATATAGGAAGAGTTATAAAGAGATATAGGAAGAGTTATAAAGAGATATAGGAAGAGTTATAAAGAGATATAGGAAGAGTTATAAAGAGATATAGGAAGTGTTATAAAGAGATATAGGAAGCGTTATAAAGAGATATAGGAAGAGTTATAAAGAGATATGGGAAGAGTTATAAAGAGATATAGGAAGAGTTATAAAGAGATATAGGAAGAGTTATAAAGAGATATAGGAAGAGTTATGAAGAGATATAGGAAGAGTTATAAAGAGTTATAGGAAGCGTTATAAAGAGATATAGGAAGAGTTATAGGTAGTGTTATAGGACCTGATTCACACTTAAGAATCTTCTTAAAATAAGAACTTAAAGTCACTCCTGGGCAAAACCATGTTGTTTTCGTGGGGAGTCAAGTTAATTGTATTCTTTGCATGCAGGGATATATCTTTGAATTGCTTACTGCACACAGATACTGACCAGCGTTACTATCACACTGTTATTTAGACTTGGGCTGGGAAATATCACCTCTTAACACTAGTACTGTTTGCAACAGATGAAATATGACTCCCCTGCAATCATCATGGTTTAGCCCAAGTGTGACTTTAAGTTCTTATTTTAAGAAGATTCTTAAGTGTGAATCAGGTCCAATAAAGAGGTAATGAGGGTGTTGGTAGCTATTATGATGAACTGAATTTCCTCAGTTAAAACTGCAATGCTGACATCCTTCACTGATCGGCAATTTTTTATTAGACAGAGGGCCTGAATCACACTTAACAATGAGATAAGTACCCGCAGATTTGTAAAATTATGCACCTAAGCGTCAAACACACTCCCATGATCCCCCTCGTTCTTATGGATCTTTACAGACTTCCGCCATTACAGGCCTACCTTATCTCTCCATGTGTATCATTGCACAGCGTTTGCTTAACCCCGCCCATACTGCCCTAATAAAATACCCACCCACTTTTCTTCACGTCCTTGTTACGGAGGCTGCCACGCCCCTTCTTATGGATGTCACTAGGTACAGAGATTAACTCTGTGCGTGATGGGTTTTTCTGCATAACATCTGGCTCGTGCATGCGTTAATCGCCAAAATAACCAAGACACCCACACGACCTGGAATGTTAGGAACGTTATTAAGTGTGAGCAATGCTGGAATGTTAGGAACGTTATTAAGTGTGAATCAGGGCCAGCGTTGTTTACGCAACACCTGTTTAATTGCATATTGTAATGCAGACATGTTTGTTCGGCAGTACTATAATCCTGACCCTATCCCTAATCCCTATCCCTAATCCCTAATCGTGTGATGCAAAAAACTGCAACAGATCACCGGAACAAAACAATTCTCATGTCGTTTACCAAACTCTAAAGAGACAACAAAGTAACCTGAATTACTGAAACAACACAGGATACAGAAAACGAAGCAACTTGTGATTAATCGATCGATAAAAGTGACACACAATGAATGGATGGATGTACATTTTGGGGGGCACAGTACACTTATACCGCTTTCACATCACCACCTTTGAAAAACCCGGTATTTTGTACCCGGGTTTTTTCTGGCAGCATTGGCGTGTCATTTTCAAAACCGCGTTATAAGTCCACCCAAAAACCTGGGAATTTCCCGGGTCTGTCCTTTTCACATTACCAACAATAAAGAGATATAGGAAGAGTTATAAAGAGATATAGGAAGAGTTATAAAGAGATATAGGAAGAGTTATAAAGAGATATAGGAAGCGTTATAAAGAGATATAGGAAGAGTTATAGGTAGTGCTATAAAGAGGTAATGAGGATGTTGGTAGCTATTCTGATTAACTGAATTTCCTCAGTTAAAACTGCAATGCTGACATCCTTCACTGATCGGCATTTTTTTATTAGACAGAGGGCCTGATTCACACTTAACAATGAGATAAGTACCCGCAGATTTGTAAAATTACGCACCTAAGTGGCAAACACACTCCCATGACTCGTTCTTACGGATCTTTACAGACTTCCGCCATTACAGGCCTACCTTATCTCTCCATGTGTATCATTGTACGGCGTTTGCTTAACCCCACCCATACTGCCCTAATAAAATACCCACCCACTTTTCTTCACGTCCTTGTTACGGAGGCTGCCACGCCCCTTCTTATGGATGTCACTAGGTACAGAGATTAACTCTGTGCGTGATGGGTTTTTCTGCATAACATCTGGCTCGTGCATGCGTTAATCGCCAAAATAACCAAGACACCCACACGACCTGGAATGTTAGGAACGTTATTAAGTGTGAATCAGGGCCAGCATCGTTACCGCAACACCTGTTTAATTGCATATTGTAATGCAGACATGTTTGTTCGGCATTACTATAATCCTGACCCTATCCCTAATCGTGTGATCCAAAAAACTGCAACAGATCACCGGAACAAAACAATTCTCATGTAATTTACTAAACTCTAAAGAGACAACAAAGTAACCTGCATTACTGAAACAACACAGGATACAGAAAACAAAGCAACTTGTGATTAATCGATCGATAAAAGTGACACACAATGAATGGATGGATGTACATTTTGGGGGGTACACTTAGTGAAAAGAGAATAATTTTCACATGTATTTGTAGATATGAGTGAACCCTTTACAGTTGTATGCTTGCATATTATCAGAAAACACAGAGATAAACAAAACCAATATGCAAGGCTGGTGAATATGGGGCACGTCTACCCCTGATCCAGGGTGGCTGCACATTCATCTGCCACCTACAATGAAGGTTTCGCCCATTATATAAGAGACTTGGCTTGCTGTTTCCCTAGACCAGGCCTGGCTAACCTGTGACTCTCCGGGTGTTGTGAAACTACAACTCCCAGCATGCTCTAACTCCGCAGGCATAGATGATACCTGACAAAGCATGATTGGGGTCTTAGGGCCTTATTCAGAGATACGTTTTCGAGGTGAGCTGCGTGCGTATTTTTGAGAACGGATCAAATGCGCATAACTTTATTTACGTACTTTATGTAGACTATACGCACATAAGTACCTCACGGACAGACTTGTGAATCGCACTTGGGGACATACGCACGCATCTCCGACGCACGGGAAAGGTGAGTGTCATGGGTGTGAGGGGGTGTGGCCTGCACCGGCCGTGCGTATAATTGCGTTCCTTTATAGAACACAGCTCGTAGTTTCATGGCACCTGGGAATCCAGGCTTTCCCAAGCTGCTCACACCCACTATACAGGTCAGGACTAACATACAACCCTGATTTTCTTACACTTCCCCTAGACAGGAGACAGAAGGGCTGTGGTTTGTGTGGCCGGCATTCTTCACTGTGTGCTTTGGAACAGCCTTTGATTCATTTTTAGCATTTACCTATATATTCAGTTGCTGATGATGCATAACCTCTGCTGAAAATTATATTGACGGACACTGTAGCGAAAGCGGAACATTTTATACACAATTATTTTTCACCTTTTCTTTGCATTTATTTTAGTCATATTTGCAGCCAATATGATCTTCTAACATTTTGCAAGATAAATAATCAAAAACGTTTTATGTATTTTATATGATAAATTCAGTGGGGGAGAGGTTTGTGCTCCTTTAGCTCTTCTGCTTATTTTAGCCTTTTAAAATTTGAGACTTATTTGGAGAATATAATATCTGGGATTTTGGGCCTGGTTTAGAGTGTCATGTGCAAGCGTCGTCTGTCCTATTGCATATTTCCACAAAGCACACAACTCTGAATGGAGGATGCAGGAAAAAGGGGCAGACGTCACCCCCGAAGCCAGATTCGTATGCACAGCGGCTGCCAGTTTCCTATGTATTTAAATAGGTTTTTATAATGCTTGCATCTTCATCATGTAACCCATTGAAATGCTTTTTTTAATCATGTACATTAATGCAAAGCATAGTAGCCGCATTCCACTGCTATGCTGACATATGAAAAAATATGTTTAAAATTTATTTAAGCACAGATTCAATGTAAAACTTTTTTTTTTTAAACACACACAAGGGTGATTTTCCCATTGAAAATGATCTGAGCCTATGACCGACACCATCCCCGGAGATGGTGTAAGCGTTTCACGAATGCGCAGGCACCTTTCCCTGCTACTGCGCCTAGTTGAATGAAAAAATAAACCCTCTTCTTATTTAAATATAATGGAACGCCTTGTTCCACTAGCGCAGAGCAGACAGGCGGATGGGTAGCCTTGCGCCTATTTTCCTGTGCACAATCTCGTTCTGGGCATGTGCAGTGTGAGTTCCCCACATAAAAAACATACGGAAGCGCAGCTCTGAATCAAACCCTTAGTGCACAAAGTAATACTAAACATTCACAGGAGGATGTTTTAAATATATATATATACACAAACACAAACACACACACATGTCATATATATATATATACACCACACACACACATATGTCATATATATATATACACCACACACACACACATGTCATATATATATATACACCACACACATAAATACACACACACACACACACACACATGTCATATATATATATACACCACACACACACACACACACACTTCTCTTCACTTACTTTTCTCTATGTTCTCTATGTTTTCTCTAAATTAACAGTACTACTCTACTGTTAATTTCTTTAACTTTAGAGCGCCCTTTACTGGTGGGAGTTTAGTAAGAATTCTTCGAGATCAAGGCGAGGAGCTGCCGTCGTCCTCTGCAGGGATGAAGACTTCGAAAGAATCAAGAAGAAGACTTCAGATTAATGAATATTGAAGGCTCCCAAGATGCTGACAGCTAATGGTGAGTTTAAAAATGTTTATTTTATTATTATACACATGTCACACTTTTTTTTAGACACTTAGATTAGGAGAGATGACCTCCTAAGGTAAGTGCATACACGTAGGGGTTAA
>WWET01006156.1:54539-70365 GCA_011038615.1 Limnodynastes dumerilii
TTTTTTTTTTTTATACTAAGCAATCCATATTAATTACTTAAATGGGGATTTACACCCGTGTAATTAAAATTAGTGAACCTGAACAAACCGTTTATGCGCATGCATAGTAGCTATTGTACGTAATGTGTGTATTGTTTTGATACGTAGAATGCGTATATGCGGTCTAAAAGACCGCATATACGCAATCTACGTATCAAAACAATACGCACATTACGCATGCGCAGTAGCTACCGTCTATGGAATACGGACGTAGTTCTGGATCCGGCCCAATGTCTGTATTTCATATACGTAAACGGTTTGTTCAGGTTCACTAATTTTAATCACACGTGTAAATTCCCATTTAGGTAATTAATGGATTTCTTAGTATAAAAAAAAAAAATATAGGGACTTTAAAATTTAACAATATAGTGAATGAATGAGTAAACAGTCAAACTATGTCCACTAGATGTCAGTGTAACAACATAGGGCCGGATCCACAACAACGTCTGTCGCTCCAAATACGGGCGTCAAATGCCTAAAACGGCTACTGCGCATGCGTAGTAACTAATTTACGTAACCTACCTATCATTTTGCTACGCAGATTTGTATATGCGGTCTTTAAGATATGTAGGTTACGTAAATTAGTTATTACACAAAACTACCCCCTAGTCAGGACTGCTATATATATGCTCTCCCTCCTCAATTAACAAACTAAATATGAATATAGGAAAACAATCTCCCTCTCCCGCCTCCAAAGCTTACTTTAGAGTCCAGTCTTTGGCAGTCCAGAGATGCAGGCAAATGACACCACAGCCTGGCAACCAGGGAGGTCACATGACACACTAAGGAGAGGAAGTTCCTCTAACAGTGTGTGCATGAGTCATCGCTGGCTGCCAGGCTGGAGATTTCTCCCGGCGCCATGACTCTGTGTGTATTAGTGGAGAACAGCTTAAAACTACAGTTGGATTGCCAGGGGCCCCTCTAAAGCTCGAGGCCTGTCACAGATGTCCCCCTTTTTCCTTCCCGTCGATGGGCCTGTTCAGTAGTGTCCTGAGACTTAATTCCACTTGCCCGTTTTTGGGGAGCTTTTTTCGTTTGTTACTGATTTTGTCTTTTTATGTTGCAGTTACTGGGGCTGGTGAGCTTGTGTGTCATCTATCGCAAAGGTGTCACCCGGGGATATGAACTGCTGTAGAAAACTCTGGGAGGTGATCAAGACAACAGTGGTGGCCAATGTAATGTACGGAGGAGAGATATCTACAAGACTATACTTATCTATGGACTCGTGTAAATATGTTCTAGGGTGTAGATCTCTCAACTTCCTACTGAACCTGTAAAAATTTATGTAACATTAAGAAAATGTACTGATGTTTTATAAATACTGACTTGAACTTTTTTTATATCTTTGTTTTGCAGTAAATAGTTGTGTGAATTGGCCACAGTTGGACTGCTCTGGCTGGTTCATATTCATATTGTATGAGTCTTTATAGACATTCTGTATACAAAATACCATGTTGCTGAATAAAGTGTCACGTTATGTATACATGGAGAGTGTTCATATTCTTTCCCCAACAAATGTAATAAGTATTGTTTAAAAAAAAAAAAATAGCAAAATATTAAACTTGTTCTAGTTCAAAACTTTCCGATATACTAAATGATATTCTGGAAATAAAGATTTGTTTGGGGGGGAAAAAAAGAGAATTCTAAAGTAAATATACATATAATTAAAACATAAGTGTGTAGTGGGTATGTATCTGTGATATGTTAAGTGGTAATTTGTTTCATAACTGGTTCCTCTTAAATTGGATTTTTTTTTTTTTTTTTAAGTTTATAACCCTAGATTTTACCAGTAATCCATCTGTTTAAGATATTGGGGTTGTTTTCCATAGCACAGTATATAGCGAATGTCCATCTGCCTAATCCATCAATCTGAGTAATGACGACACTGCCTGGAATGCTAGAGCCTTCTGGCTGTTGGACGGTTGACGTGAACCATGGGGGAAATGATTGAAGCTATAACTATTTTGGGGTGCTCTACTTGCTATAAAATACTCCTGATAGAGCTGTAGCAAAGCATGATCTCTTATTTTTGTTTAGTAAGTGAAAACTAAAATGAAAAACCCTAAAACTGATTACTATTTTTATTTATTCATGGAGGGTCTAGTCCATGGATAAGCTGTGTAGTTTGTATTGCAGTCACTGGTGGGCTCTGTATATTGTCACTAGTGTTTAAACTGTAATACAAAAACACTATATAACATAGAAATTAACGGCAGATGAGAGCCACACGGCCCATCCGGTCTGCCAAGTTTTTATTTAAACGTATACTGACCCTAGACCCTATTTACCCTCAATTTAGTTTGAGATTTAGGATATCCTTATATTTATCCCAAACATGTTTACACTGTTCTACTGTGTTACCTCTACCCCCTCAGATGGGAGGCTATTCCACTTATCGATCACCCTTTCACTGACCTCATTATCCACACATTCCCTCTAAATCTACCACCCTCCAGTGTATATTCATGCCCTCGTGTTCTATTACACCTCTTCCTTTATATAATGCCCCCTCCTGTACCTGTCACCCTCCAGTTTATACACATGCCCTCGTGTTCTATTACACCTCTTCCTCTGAAAAATGCGCCCTCCTCTAGCCGGTCACAACCCTTGATAAATGTGTAAGCTGCGATCATATCCCCCCTCTCCCTTCTCTGCTCCAAGCTATACATGTTTACTTCCTCTAACCTTTTCTTGGTATGATTTGTGAAACAGGCCATGGACCATTTTAGTTGCTTTTCTTTGTTTCTAATGTATTTATCTTTCTGGAGATACTGGACCGTATTCAGAGATCTGTTGGCAATCAGGCCGCAAACATACGCAACTAAGTGGCAGGTCGGAGCAGGTTACTCCCACCAGAAAAAAACTCCACTCCCAACCTCCGGCCGGACCTAAACTTCCACCTGCATTGACTTGCCTGCATTGACTTGCCCTATCTGGCCACACTCACTTCTGGCCTTATGTGTATTAGTTACGTATATTACTGGCCCTAACTCTGTAAGCGTGCCCACTTTCCCTCATCTCAATGCCTCCCCCCGCCCATTTCTATGCAAATCCTTAGGGTCGTATATTTCCGCCGCACTTAGGGTCGCATTATTCTCCGCCCGATTCACAAGTCCGTCCCTTAGCCATTTCTGACCTTAACCTCAACGTAGATGGCGTATCACTATTACTACGCATGCGCAGTTGATGCAAAATGAATCCGATCCTAAAAATACGCACTGAACTATGGTTAAAACTGGATCTCTGAATACGGCCTGTGGTTTCTATCAAGAGAACACTCTACATCAAATTTAAAAGATTCAGTATATGAAACCGGTTTATAAATGTCAGTCTTCATGAGCACGCTGATTCATCGGGACACACGGAAACGATTTATGGACAGATCTGTGGCTTTCATTGCTTTACCATATGTTTCTCTGCTATTGTCCCATTTTATCAGCAAGATTAGAAAATCAAATCAAATGATGCAACGTACTTTGGAATGTTAAATCATTGTGGGTGGGTACACACTGATACAATATCATTTATTGTATGATCGGCACAGTAAAAGTGAAAATTCTTTGAGTACCCACCACAAACATGTTACAGAGCTAGAACACACAAGGTGTTGTCTCTATGGCAATCTTCTTACCAACCAATGTGACCATGCAAGTTCCAGGAGCTTCAAGATGAATTAATACAAGAGAGGTCCACTCTGATGGTCTAGGGATCTCTGCATCAGAAGATCTAGTTACTGGGTAAGATGTAAGCTTGTTTCTGCTCTCTGGAAGTGATCTACTTGAGCTGCGAGACACTATGATAAGGGACTGGTCGCTTGACTGGTACTTATTTACCCTGAAGCTGCTGTAGAGCTGTTTAAAATTAAGTCTTATTCAATTCCAAGTTAGAGATCACAGGAGATCCGTAATAGGTTGAATCTGATGGACTGGTGTCTTTTTTTTTTAACCTCAACTATGTAATTCTAGAAGCACTGCTTTGTCGTTCTCATTAAACAAGTGCCAATTAATTCACCACGTGCCTCTCAATATTGTTTTCTCAATCATTTGAATAATGAATCATTTCTTTCTTGTTCCTCCTCCCTGACGGTACAAACACTGGGTTTATCCCATCTGCTCTCCAGTGCCAGCACAGGAAATAAGAAGACCCGGCTGTAGTATATAAGGCCCACCTCTTCCTCTGACCGGTGTCTTCTTCTTATTTCCTGTTGCTAGTAGTGCCAGAGAGGATAGTTTTATTATTTTTCCTCACCTTTAGTTTAGGCCTCCGGTCCAGTCCTTAGGGTCTGGCGGGAGAAGGAGGCGCAGACCGGCCTCAGCTCCAGGCGGCTCCGATAACCGCAGCCTTCGGGTGGGCGGCCGGAAGCCAACATAAGAAACAATGCGCCGGTTTTCCGGTACCGATGCATTGTGGGAGAAGCGCAATGCATTGTGGGCGGCCGCAATGCATTCTGGAGGCGGAAATGCCATGGGCGCCGCCATTTTTCGCGTGCTAGTGCAGCCTGGGCACTGAAAAGTCCTTATCTATATAAGGACGGTCTAAAGAAGGTAGGAGGTCGGTGATCAGCTCCAGGACAACCATGTCTGAAGAGAAACGTCCACCGACCAGGAGGTCAGGGTAAGGACTTTCTTTATGCCTTCAATGTTTTTTTTTAGTTAGCAGTAGTAAGTTGGTAGGTAGTTAGTGGTGTATGGCCTTGGTATTTATTTCATTTTTTAGATCTGAAGCCAGTAAAGGCAAAAAGGATTTGGTAGGTAGTTAGTTAGGGATTTTGATGTGTGTGTGTGTGTATATATATGTGTGTGTGTGTGTATATATATATATATATATATATATATATATATATATATATATATATATATATACCTGCATGCATTCCTCACCATAGTCCACCCAGTACGCTTCCTGGGAGCTCTCTGAGGCAATGGTGACATCAAAGATGCAGACATCCTGCTTATCTCACCTTGCATCCTAGCTATCTTATCAAGTAAAAAAGACATCCTCTGACAGATTGGACAACACCTGAGTTTCCAAAATTGTCTCACGCAAAACAAAAGCATCACACCCACTGCAATGCACAAGAGCAGACATCCTAGAAGGTTTATTCAAATAATAAAAATCAGCAAACTTCAGGTGAGGTGGGATTGAGAGGAAGCTGGCCCTCTTTGCTGATGACCTTCTGGCCACGTTAACAAACCCCTCCTTTTCCCTTCCTAACATAGTCCAAGAGTTTCAGACATTCAGCTCTCTAACTTTAAGATCAATTATAACAAATCTATTGCCCTCAACCTTACAGCGCCAGAAGCGACGGTCCAGGGACTGCGGTCAGCATTTCCCTTTCAATGGCACCCCGAACGTATCAAGTACCTGGGTACATACCTGACCAGAGATCTCTCTCTGCTGTTTGAAGCGAATTTCGCTCCCAAACTGAGGGAGATTCAATCTGACCTATCCCGGTGGCAGCACAAGAATTTCAATCTCCTGGGAAGGGTAAATGTTGTCAAGATGTCTATATTACCGAAATTGCTGTACCTCTTCCAGACTCTCCCAACTGCAATCCCCCAAACATTTTTAAAGAGGCCCATTCTTCTATCCAGAGGTTTGTTTGGAATGTCAGGAGACCACGGTTTAAGCAAGATATTTTATACAGGCGCATAGAGGGAGGAGGACTCCAGCTCCCAAACCTTTTTCTCTACTATGGAGTGGCCCATCTCTGCAGGGTAGTGGACTGGACGGTGAATCCATCGGCTAAACAATGGATTGCCGTTGAGAATTCTTTTGTGCCCTACCCCCTGTCCTCATTGGCCTGGACTTCTGCCATTCCTAGGATATCTCATCCAGCAATAGGGGCTACCTTGTCCCTATGGAAGCGCTTTAGGAATCTGCCCAACATCTCCACAAAAATTTCCCCACTCACAGTAATATCGAATAACTTGGATTATACACCAGGACTACAATCCCCCTTTCTCAGGAGGTGGTGTAGACAGGGACCCCTGAGGGTCGGATGGCTGGTGCGGAGTGGGGGGGTGCAGCCCCTATGTGATTTGGAGGAGGTGGTGGCTTCACCGCAGAGGGAGTGGTGGTCTTATCTTCAGATCCGACATTTTGTTAATACGCTAGCTCCCCTATCAGAGCTAAGTCGGGATCTTACTCCGCTTGAGACCATGTGTCAGCTTCCCCACTCCCCCTCTCATGTCATCTCTCTCATATATAAACTGCTGGTGACTGATTCCTGGCCTGCCCTTCCACGATTTACCCAGACCTGGGAGAGGGATTTGGGAGCGCAGCTACATCCCCAATGACATCACAAAGCTGCAGCTACATCCCCAATGACATCACAAAGCTGCAGCTACATCCCCCAATGACATCACAAAGCTGCAGCTACATCCCCAATGACATCACAAAGCTGCAGCTACATCCCCAATGACATCACAAAGCTGCAGCTACATCCCCCAATGACATCACAAAGCTGCAGCTACATCCCCAATGACATCACAAAGCTGCAGCTACATCCCCAATGACATCACAAAGCTGCAGCTACATCCCCCAATGACATCACAAAGCTGCAGCTACATCCCCAATGACATCACAAAGCTGCAGCTACATCCCCAATGACATCACAAAGCTGCAGCTACATCCCCCAATGACATCACAAAGCTGCAGCTACATCCCCAATGACATCACAAAGCTGCAGCTACATCCCCAATGACATCACAAAGCTGCAGCTACATCCCCCAATGACATCACAAAGCTGCAGCTACATCCCCAATGACATCACAAAGCTGCAGCTACATCCCCAATGACATCACAAAGCTGCAGCTACATCCCCCAATGACATCACAAAGCTGCAGCTACATCCCCAATGACATCACAAAGCTGCAGCTACATCCCCAATGACATCACAAAGCTGCAGCTACATCCCCCAATGACATCACAAAGCTGCAGCTACATCCCCAATGACATCACAAAGCTGCAGCTACATCCCCAATGACATCACAAAGCTGCAGCTACATCCCCCAATGACATCACAAAGCTGCAGCTACATCCCCAATGACATCACAAAGCTGCAGCTACATCCCCAATGACATCACAAAGCTGCAGCTACATCCCCCAATGACATCACAAAGCTGCAGCTACATCCCCAATGACATCACAAAGCTGCAGCTACATCCCCAATGACATCACAAAGCTGCAGCTACATCCCCCAATGACATCACAAAGCTGCAGCTACATCCCCAATGACATCACAAAGCTGCAGCTACATCCCCAATGACATCACAAAGCTGCAGCTACATCCCCCAATGACATCACAAAGCTGCAGCTACATCCCCAATGACATCACAAAGCTGCAGCTACATCCCCAATGACATCACAAAGCTGCAGCTACATCCCCCAATGACATCACAAAGCTGCAGCTACATCCCCAATGACATCACAAAGCTGCAGCTACATCCCCAATGACATCACAAAGCTGCAGCTACATCCCCCAATGACATCACAAAGCTGCAGCTACATCCCCAATGACATCACAAAGCTGCAGCTACATCCCCAATGACATCACAAAGCTGCAGCTACATCCCCCAATGACATCACAAAGCTGCAGCTACATCCCCAATGACATCACAAAGCTGCAGCTACATCCCCAATGACATCACAAAGCTGCAGCTACATCCCCCAATGACATCACAAAGCTGCAGCTACATCCCCAATGACATCACAAAGCTGCAGCTACATCCCCAATGACATCACAAAGCTGCAGCTACATCCCCCAATGACATCACAAAGCTGCAGCTACATCCCCAATGACATCACAAAGCTGCAGCTACATCCCCAATGACATCACAAAGCTGCAGCTACATCCCCCAATGACATCACAAAGCTGCAGCTACATCCCCAATGACATCACAAAGCTGCAGCTACATCCCCAATGACATCACAAAGCTGCAGCTACATCCCCCAATGACATCACAAAGCTGCAGCTACATCCCCAATGACATCACAAAGCTGCAGCTACATCCCCAATGACATCACAAAGCTGCAGCTACATCCCCCAATGACATCACAAAGCTGCAGCTACATCCCCAATGACATCACAAAGCTGCAGCTACATCCCCAATGACATCACAAAGCTGCAGCTACATCCCCCAATGACATCACAAAGCTGCAGCTACATCCCCAATGACATCACAAAGCTGCAGCTACATCCCCAATGACATCACAAAGCTGCAGCTACATCCCCCAATGACATCACAAAGCTGCAGCTACATCCCCAATGACATCACAAAGCTGCAGCTATGTCAGGGTTGCCGTCTCACCCGGAATATCTGGGAGACTCTCGCAAGTTAGGCATTTCTCACGGTATCCCGGGAGAGCCAACAAATCTCCCGTACCTGGCTTGAGGCCCCTGTCTTTCAATCCTAGTGTTAGTAGGGGTTGCGGGGGCCTTGATGATGACATTTACATAATTAATTGGCAGATATAGGTAAAGAAAGGTGAAGTGCTGGGGTATGCACTAAAGTAAACCGTGTTGCTATATCCGTTTTAAGAATATAAAACTTAAACAATATAAATCACAAACAGTAAATAAGATCCACTTTGCATATGATTATAAAATTCGGACCCAAATTTACATAATTCTTATAAAATTCGGACCCAGATTTACATAAAAGGCAAACTTGTGGAGGCAGACTTTTCAACATAAATTTTTAAATATAGACCTTTAAATAGCGGCATGCAGGGAGAAAGTCTTACTGGTATTTGTTGGTAGTAGTAGATAGCATTTTGGAGTTTGAATCGAGAAGGCACACGAGAAAACAGAAACAAGTATTAATATGTAAAATATATAAATCAAAAGTTAAAAGTATCAAATCTGATCCCCTTCTTTCTAAAAGTAGGAACAGAAAGCAAATTGCTCAATTAAGAATTATGCTTCATATCATAGGTGTTTTATCCCAAAAGATCAACACAGGGTTTAGTCTGGTTAATATAAATTTAATGGGAAAAAAAACAACATAAGGCATTAAATGTTATCAGCATAAAAACATTAACATAAAGATAGCAGCATGGATGAACTGTATTGGGCACAGGTCAGGATAGTCTCAGGGTACCCAGGGAGCCGGCATGGACGGGCACACATATAATCAGGCACGGCTGCGTATTGGTGTTGGAAGACTCGCGTTCTCTCCGCTGGATGGAAGCGTGATCTCTCCGGGACAGGAGCTTCTCCTGGGAACACCTGATGCCTCCTAATCACACAAGACCACTGTGGAGACGTCCATTCGGTTTTTCAGCCTCCCGGCTCACACTAGTGATTAGGAGGCATCAGCCTACTCTTCACTCTCCCCAGACCAGGAGAGTTTCCATTGGACACCTGTCAGCTGCTAGCCTATCAGAGGCTAGCAGCCTTTATTTAAGTTAGCACTTCCCTCTCTCTGGTGCCGGTTATAGACTCTGTTCCCCAGTATCTGTGGCTGCCTTTGTTTTGTTCCTGCTTCATTGCACTCATTGTTCTGATTCCTGATTGCCCGCAGTTATCCTGCCTAGTACCTTTGCCTGCTGCCCTTGTGTTCCGTATCCAGCTCTCTCCCTCCTTACTGTATCAGTTTGATCCTGCAATCTGGTCCATCTTGACCCTGCAATCCGGTTCCAGCTTGATCCTGCAATCCGGTCCCAGCTTGACCCTGCAATCCGGTTCCAGCTTGACCCAGCAATCCGATTCCAAGCTTAACCTGCAATTCAGCTCAAGTCCAGCTGATCTGCAATCCAGCTCCAGTCCAGCTGACCTGCAATCTGGTTCTGGTACAGTTTACATGCTATCCAGCTCCAGTCCAGCTGACCTGCAATCTGGTTCCGGTACAGCTTACCTGCTATCCAGCTCCATTCCAGCTGACCTGCAACCCGGTTCCTGTACAGCTTACCTGCTATCCAGCTCCAGTCCAGCTGACCTGTAATCCGGTTCCTGTACAGTTTACCTACAATCCAGCTCCAGCCCTTGCAACCTTTTACAGGACAGCTCTATGCCAGTGAGCCTGGTAAGCCAAGACTTTGAACTTTGTATTGCCTAGCTTGTTCCAGTCCTGCATAGTTTGGTCCTGCCAAGACTCATTGGACTTTGAATTGCCTTGCCTGTTCCAGTCCGGCATAGTCCGTCCTGCCAAGACTCTTTGAACTTTGTATTGCCTTGCTTGTTCCAGTCCGGCAAAGTCCGGTCCTGCCAATACTCTTTGAACTTTGTATTGCCTTGCCTGTTCCAGTCCGGCATAGTCCGGTCCTGCCAAGACTCATTGGACTTTGTATTGCCTTGCCTGTTCCAATCCGGCATAGTCCGGCCCTGTCAAGTCTACAATTTGATAACCATTGAGACTGTCCTTGTGTTCTTGCATCTGTTCACTGAGTGAAACCTGCAAGCTTCCATTTTACACCTGCTCGTCAAATCCTTTCCTTGGTACCCGAGACAGATCCACAAAACCCCGTGACATAAATTTATTGAAAGGACTTTGTTTAGTTGGTAAGCCTAGTAAGGAGGATTGTGTAAAAGGGGTATTTTCCCTCATTTATTGTATGTTAGGTCGTTATATATAAAAATGTTTAGGGGAGGTAAATTAATGTTGTGTTTTAAAATATATATTGTGGGTCATATTTATGGAATATTAATTTCATTGTATGAAAGTCCTTATGTTATGTTGACAAATGTAAACATTGTTGCATGTTTTGCATAATTGTTATTAAGTTATAATTGAAATTTAGACAGATTTTTCTGCATAAGGTTAGCAACAAAAAGAAAGAGAGAAAAATATAAACACTATAAAGTAGTCACACCTAAGAAGCAGATCCTTAGTAAATGACCTACTACGCATTCGTAGTAGTTCCGTTACGCAATCTACCTACCGGTTGGCTACATAGATTTCCTCCGTGCGGTCTTTAAAGACCACATGGAGTATCTTAAGTAGAAAGAGGCGACATAATGCCACCGCAAAAGATCATTAGTCTAGCACGTGTCAAAATGTGGTTTTTAAATCATTTGACCTAAAGGTTAGATGAACCAATGTCTAATCAAAGGGATCATAACATTAAATAATTTTGGATAAGCTTTGGTTTTTACTGTAAATAATGTTTGTTTTTAGGGGCATCAGAATATTTTTAGGTATCATTTTGGAACCCCTAAATCATAAAATGCAGCTCTATCATTTTATAGTCTACCTAATTATGCCATACAGTAATATTCCTAGTAATATCTTTTTGACACAAACAGTTGTGCAACCACTTGACATGATTATGCCAAAGTTCACAGAATCATGGCATAAAGAGCAGGATCCCCAGAACTTCATTTTCATTTTTGGGGTCAGTTGACCCCTCTTCTGTTCCAAAACACCTCCTCTTACAAACACAATTCCCTCTCAAAATGACACCACAGTGTGTGCATGGAAATGAGGGAGAAAATGGTGCCTTATCAGAGTTCAGATCTTATATATACTAATATATATATATACTTATGAACATGTAACTAGAATTACAATCTCCTCTTTGATTTTATTTGCCTTCTCCAGAAAAATAGTTGTAACATGTTTTCCACAGACAATAGCACTAAGTGTTCATGAAATATGTCTTCCTTGATGAAAAGAAGGCTTGCACTTAGGCTATCATTTGTTAACTGAAGAGAACCCATACTAATAAAAAATTATAACTTTAAATCCAACAATACATGAACAATTAATGAGCTTTTCTGAATAAGTAAGAAGACCAGGCAAGGATGTTTTCAAGTATAATGCACCACAATGCATTATGCATCACTACCATATGGAACTTAGCATTAGCTTACATTATGCACTGAAGATTCAAAGTCAAACAAATATTGTTTCTCGTTTGCTTTATTTTATTATAGTATTGCTCTTCTTTTGCCCTTATTTTCAAACACTGGGTCAGCTCCATGGATGTTTATTGGTGATGAGTTAAACAGGTCCCTGCATTATGCTTTACATATAACCAGACATTGCATGGTCTGTGAAATAAAGGATGATGCAACTTTATATTGTTTATTATGTGTTTATGTATCTTCAGTAAGTAAATTAGCAAAAAAGAGTAACAAAGCAATGACAGAAAAGGATGCATTCAGCTAACTACAGAAGAAGGAAATGATGTGTTTATAATTGTATTTAGTTTGTGCTTTTTTTTGTTGTTGTTTTCTTTTCCATTGTTTCCTTATACTCTTTTTTTATATCAGCTTTTATAACCAAAGAATTATTCTTACTTCTTTGTGTACAATTCTACTTTGCTTTGTATTTCAAATCTCAGTTTATGTACATAATTTAAGCTAATTGTTTGGTTTGTCAGGGAATATTATTATTTTTTATTATTATTTATCAATAATTAATATTTAATTCAGACATAGTCCAACTCAGACACTAGTGTTCCAACAACAAAAGCATAGCTGCTACCAGGCAAAGCATTATAAGACTTGTAGTTTTACAATACCCAGGGTCACATGGGGGGGTGCAGGTACAGCATTGGTCCTGATTTTCCTTTTGGGGTAACTGCTGCCCCAAACTTGGCTGGCAGTGGCTGTCTTTTCATTGCCAACAATAGTAGCAGAAAGCCAGAAGATGTCACTGTGCCGGTTCACGTCAGTGTCATACACAGAAGAGTGCGCTGTGGAGGAGAGAAGCAGAGAGAAGGAGGGAAGACAGCAAAGGTAAGTAAACTATGGGAGCTTAGGTGTATGCCTAAAATGATCCCACTTTATTTTTTTTTGTGTTGGCACTTGACCACAGACTTTCATTTTATTCAGCTGTTTCCCACCAGTACTTAGCTGTAACTGATCTATCACCATATTACTGCTTATTGATAGTGTGTTTAATAATTTGCACCTGATTTATGTATTGTCAGAAATTAGCCATACACTTTGTCACATTCCTGATATCTGAATCACCTCTCCACATAAAGTAAATCATTTTGAAGATTGCAATTACACTTTATAGATAGCTAATTATTTAAGTCACACTCCTTGTTATTTGTTTTCGCATCTTCTTTATTTCTCTGCCTTTTCTTTTCTGCATTGTTCAGAAGTGTTGGTGTCACCACTTTTTTGGACAATTTAGTAGGCTCCTTTTATGTAGGAGCACCCTCTAAGATCAGTCACCCCCTTCCCCAATTTTTTAAGTAAAGGAGATTGTTAAAGCTGGAGATACAAAAGGGGCATATTGGAAGGTTGTAGACACATTAAAGGGAATACAGGAATTTTGTAGATACATAAGTGAGAATATTGGAAGGTCGGAGAGACATAAGGGGAAATATTGGAAGCCTTTAGACACATGAAGGGAGGGGAGAATATTGGAAGGATGGAGACACATAAGGGAGAGTATTGAAAGGCTTTAGAAACACGAGGGGCCTGATCCAGACCTACGCTGCCCGGCGGTAATACGCCGGACGTAAGCGTAAGATCGGCTGAAAAGCAGATCTGCGCATGCGCCGGCCAGATACTCCGTAGTATCACCGTAGTAACGGCTAAGGGGGCATCCCTTGCCGTTACTACGCAAATGTTAGTGTAGGTAGGTGGGGAAGGTAGTCTAATGAGGGAGGGAGGGGTTTCCGTTAATAGGCTCCTGTCGCAGCGTATTTTCCCTTGCTTATGCCGGCTGAAGTTAGGGTAGCCTTCAGCCGGCATAAGCAAGGGAAAATACACTGCGACAGGGGGGAGTGTCAGGGGAAGCGAACGCCGATACGCTGTGCTTTACTAAGCACAGCGCATCTGCGTAGTTCTGGATCAGGCCCATAGTGGATAAGCATGGAATATACGCCCTTAAGTCCAGCGTTAATAGCATAGAAAATCGATCCGTTCTTAAAAATACGCAACTAAAATCAAAAGAATTCTAAGTTGTGAATCAGGTCCTTAGTGAATAATTATTTGCCATATTTACACATAGGGGCTGATCCAGAGGTATGCCGCTCGCCGTATTTACGGTCGGTGGCAGTGTAACGGCTGCAGAAATGTCGTTCTGCGCATGCGCCAGACGTATTTTTCCCAGCGTAATCCATGGCTCTGGGAGCCATAGATCTGGCGTCCGTAACTACAGCTAGGCGGGGGAGGGAGCGTAATTGGGACATTTACTACTAATTTATTACACCTTGTGGGCCTGATCCAGAGCTACACTGGCCTGCTGGCTGTAAGTTTTGGCAGTGTAGCTCTGGTTCACTCCCCCTGTCACTCCCCCCTGTGTGAGCGTAGTTACAGTTACGCCGGCTGAAGGCTACCCTAACTTCAACTGTGTGTAACTACGCTCACACAGGGGGAGTGCAGCAGAGCTACGCTGCCCATACTTACGGCCAGCAGGCCAGCAGAGCTCTGGATCAGGCCCACAAGGTGTAATAAATTAGTAGTAAGATGAAAATGGAAGCAATAGGCATGAATTGATGGAAACCAGATATCGAGCTGGTTAGAAATAATGGTCGTGGATCTGAACAAAAAAAGTCAATGACCTGAGTCACTGAAATTCCAATTTCACAAAGCAATTCTCATTGGTATTCTCATAATATGCTCAATATGCTGTATACTTATAACTCAAGATCTTATCATCATCAGATGGATAATGTGTGTCCATATATTGGTAAAGTGACAATGCACTGCAGCAGATAAGGTACTTATGATGGTAATGGTAATGATAACTGAGGGGGGCGAGCAGGAGACTCTGTAGACTGAGGTGTATCAGAAAGAGGTAGATGCCTACAACTATTTACATGATAAAAGTTGCCATAATAAAAGTTGGCTCGACAGTATACCGAAGAGCCAATTTATCAGAGTTAGACGCAACTGCACTTCTGTGGAGACCTTTGAAAGTCAGTGTCAACCTTTGAGACAGTCCTTTTTATCTCAAGGATATCCTCCTGAAATAATTGATAAATCCTATAATGAAGCCCTGAATATGGCCAGATCGGATCTATTAAAACCAAAAATGGAAAAACACCACAATACTCAGAATCAATTTGATCAAAATTCCCCTATGTTTATCACGCAATATAATTCACACGCACATGATATAAGGCGAATAATAAAAAGGAATTACCCACTATTGATGTTAGATAATAAACTAAAAACTGTTCTTAATGAAGTTCCCAAGATTATTTTTAAAAAAGCTAAAAATATAAAAGATCACCTTGTTCACAGTCATTTTTCTACCGATGCCAAAACTAATAGGGATCCAACTTGGTTTCCGGCAAGACCAAATGGTTTTTTCCAATGTGGGCAAAATAGATGCTCCACCTGTCCCTTTGGGGTAAACAAAAGTAAGAACTTCACATCATCTGGTGACAGTGAAACTTTTTTAATAAAAAGCTTTATAAATTGTAAAACGACATATGTAATTTACCTAATTACATGTCAATGTGGGGTGAGATATGTTGGAAGGACAACGAGGCAACTATCTGTGGGGTTCTATGAATACAAAAGAAATATTATAAAGAAGAACTATTGTCATTCCCTATCAACACATGTCAATTTATGTCATGAAGGTGATGTGAATGTCTTAAACCTTAAAGGTATCGAATGGATCCCCAATACGAGCACAGAGGGAGATCGTTTCTCTAAACTGTGTAAGCGAGAGGCCTACTGGATATTCAGACTCAACACTATGTATCCAGTGGGCCTCAATGGGCCTGATCCAGATCAACGATGTAGCGCTGAGCGTGCTAACGCTCATCGTTACATCGCTGACTCCCCCCTGGCACTCCCCCTGTGCGGGCGTATGGCCCCTTCCTTACGCCGGGTGAAGGCTACCCTAGCTTCGCCCGGCGTAAGGAA
>WWET01006157.1:1991-17751 GCA_011038615.1 Limnodynastes dumerilii
TGGAGGGCCTCAGAGACATGATGGGGATACTGGGGGGGCTTCAGAGACATGATGGGGATATTGGGAGGGGGGCTGCAGAGACATAATGGGGATATTGAGAGGCTGCAGAGCCATGATGGGGAAATTGTAGGGCTGCAGAGACATGATGGAGAAATTTAGAGGCTGCAGAGACATGATGGGGATACTGAGGGCTACAGAGACATGATGGGGAAATTGGGGGGCTGCAGAGACATGATGGGGCTACTGAGGGACTGCAAAGATATGATAGGGATAGTGAGGGGCTGCAGAGACATGATGGGAATATTGGGAGCCTGGAGACATGTAAGAGGAAGTACACGCAAGGGGGAGAGATTGGATGAGTATATACACTACACACACAAACTGGATAACTTAGTGCTTAGTAACAGCAGTAAAAAAAGTAGTAGTGTTGATGCTCATTGATAAGAATGAACAACTCACCTCTATAATGGGATAAAAGCAGTAGTCATTATAAGAGCTACCAATGGGAAAATGACCAAATATATGGTAATCCGGTGTAAATGGGTGGAAGGTCTCTCTTTTTTCACTGTCCCTGGTATCTCCAGGTGTTACACCCATCTTCTCCATACACCGACCCAATTCTAGATCTTCCACAGATGATGTGTGAGTGCAGACTCCTGTCCGAAATCCTTCTATAAAGCGTGTCAAGGATTCCTTGTTCAGAACATAACCGGCTCCTCCACTCATGTAGCCCTGTTTAACAAAAGGTTTGAAGCGTTTGCCAATGTAGATTGGCTCGTATGGCATATAGTTGGCAAGCATCCATCGTAAATTTTCCACAACCACATAGGTATCATCATCTGCTTTTAAAAACCAGTCAGCCTCATGGAAATGATGCTTGTGTATATATTGAAATGCTCGGATGGTCTTCCAGTAGAGTTGATCTCGACCTTCCGCAGTGTTTAGGCCAATAGTTGGGAAGCTCTCATTGGATGTGGAACTCATGAACAAGACTTTATTGCAGTGACGAGTCCAAGAGTTCTTCACATGGATGGTTCTAGACTCTATGAGATCTGGTGCTGTCATAATCCAGCATAGCACTCTTACTTTGCGGGAAAGCTGCTCACTTACTGTGTTGTCTGCAACAATCAAATCTGATACATTTTTCAAAAATTATTATCAATAACTGGTGTTTCATAAAAAAGCTCATTTAATAGTAAACCAGCATTTTATCCATCATATTTCTCATACTTAATTGCAGTATTAGTCACTGACCAGGGCTTTGGGTGTATGGACGTAACTCTCCCCTTCTATTACCCTAACCATAACCCTACCTTTCCCGTAGCCTGACCCTAACCCCCCTTTTTCTCAGCCTAACCCTAAGTCTCCCTTTCCTGCAGCCTGACCCTAAACCCCACTTCTATGGCCCTAACACTAACCCTCCCTTCCCCAGAGCCTAACCCTAACCCTGCCCTTAAGCATAAAAGTCCTCAGAGAGGTTACTCACCTGTGCGGTGGTCAGGCGGGTGGCACTTCTGAAAAGGAATGGTTGAGTATGCCGATCACATACTCACCCATTCATAAAAAAAATATATAAAATGGCTGGCATTAGAAATAGAGACAGCCAAAAAGGAACTTTCGGCTATCTCTACTTTACAATGACAGCCATCGGTGCTGGGACTCCCACCGGGATGTAGCTGCCTGTAACCTGTTCTATAATTGGAAGTATAATTAGGGAAGTCTGGAAAGTTAATTCATTTAGAAAAAAAAGACAGTATTTAATGTGTAAACCCCACTACAGTATTTCTGATTTAATAACCTTAAAAGGGTGATTTCATATTAACCTACTTGTATACAGCTTTTGTTTTCACTAAATATTATGTGTACATTTGAAAATGTAAGCATCTGTGTCAAACTCGTATCCTTTTACAAAACAATTTATGTAAAGTAACAATGATAAATTCCCCCTTAACTAAACAAATAAAACTTTATCAAACGCTGCTCTGTGCCATACAATCCCAGTAATGAAAAGTTTCAACCATAGTAAAACAAAAAAAAATAATAATCGAAACTGAATTTCACCTTTAGTGAGTACAAAGTTAAAAAAAAACATATAAATTAACCTTTATATTGAACACCTTGAAACACACATGACTCACATATTCTCATTGGAAACTCACAATACACACACACACATTGACTGGGTGTAACATGCAATATACAGATAACTGGCTCTATCACTAAAGTACCTACCTGACTCCTGAGATAATCTGGGAAGTCTGGTGAACAATGAAGAATCCATAGTTTGTTCGTTGTACTGATGGGAAGTTCCTAAATAAGGTTCTGTAAGAACATCAGAGAATTAATGTCAGTCATATCAGTCAACACAAACTTATAGCAAAGCACAAAAAAACAAAGTTATACCGTATTAATGATAAAATGCTACTGCACAAGCAAAGCAGCAGTTATTGCTATAGAGACTAGCAGTAAAGCATATAGGACAGAATCCAGATTTAAGATCGTCAGATGATTTACGCACGCAAGGTGCATGCGCCCTCCAGATGTTACGCTAGGATTACTATAGTAATAGTATACTATAGTATATATATAGTATACTATAGTAGTGTTTAAACAATCGGACAGAACTTTGTTCCGTCCGAGCCCATTTGCGTGCAAAAGCGGGCGGGGGGAAGCATGTAAAGTGTACAGTGTGGGAGGGGGCTCCCACAATGTAGCGGGATCAGCGGTTGTACGGACTGCTGACCCGCCGGTCGCATTTAAGGCAGGCTTATGGCAGCGTAAGCTGCCATAAAGCCCGCACGACAGAGGGGAGAGACAGGGGCTGTGCACTCCCCTCTGTCTCGAGTAATTTCAGACCCCCTCGCGCATGGAAAGCATGCGGGGGTCTGAAGCCGGTCCATAGTTGTATATTAAAACATGTTTCAAAATAGCTCATTTACCTTTGTTATTGGATCAACTGTTTTGAACAACCAACCTCTTCTGTACTCTTTTAGTACACAAGTCATTGTTTTATCAGGATCATTAAATAAGAAAATCTTACTGTCACCTGGTCCACAGATGCACAGTGGGTTATACTCCCTCTCCCCCATTTCAAATCCTACCGACACCCTTAATAATCTGGGAAGCCGAGTTACACAATGGCTTTTATCATTACTGTCTGGCAGCTATAAAAAAACTCTCTTGCCAACACGTGCTGTCCGTGTGTACTGCTTCCGTTCCATATGATTTCAAAATGAAATAAAAAAAATAAAAAAATAGGATTATATATATATTTATTTTAAAAACACTTTAATCCATGTTCCTCATCCTCAAGGTCTGCTATCAACATTCTTCTGGACCGTATGCAGACTACTGGACGTATAACATATACGTCCGGAGTTTAGCGATTTTTACTGCTGCGCATGCGTAACCTACATATCTTTTCCTTACGTAGATTGCGTATATGCGATCTTTAAGTCCGAGAATTAGAGGATAATAATAAACTTAATTCTGCATTGTTGTTATGGAGAATTATCAGTGAAGGTCAGCAATGCCAAGTGGCAGCCTACACACCTAAGACTTAAACAGGGTGAGATCCTTGCAAATACTTGTTTAATGAATAGACACTTTCCACTGAGCAAAACAATGTTTCCAATTTACTACATATATGTATAGTAGATCTTATTATTTAAACACTTTACAGGAAAGAAATACCACTGATTACGTTAAGGTGAGAATTGTGTAAACACTGTACCTGGAGTGGAAGAATAATCAATTATCCTTTTCATAGGAGTCATCTGATAAATTTGCTGAAGATATTTCCATTGCAGTTGATCACCAATAGTAAAGAATGTTACCAGGAACCCCACAATGAAACCAAAGCTACATTGTAACCACGAGAGTTGACCCTTGGGACAAGTCATTTCTATGTTCTGTAAAACAAATACCAGAAATGACAGATTATTCCAGGGTTCTAATAATCTTACACAGTAACATTAACAGGAAAAATAATTCATGTATAAGGATTACAACATACATACTCACACACTGGGCCTGATGCCCCCGGAAGGGGACTCACGCAAGTCTATTGCGCAAGTCCCCTTGACATCAGAGGCGGAACTAGAGAGATGCTTTGGCCCTGATAATATTCCAGGTAACCCAGTGGAGAGCTTCTGCGGTGCGGTGATGATGGCTGTGGACCCTTGTATCATTTGCAACTGTTGCACCAATAGTAGTTCCGCCCCTGCTTGACATGTTACACAGATGTAACATGTCATAAGTTACAACACCATTACAGAACTTCATTATGAGAAAGGAGCCGGTCATTCAAATCTGCATGCCTAATCCTGGCCAGACAGAAAGGGTTAGGCATGGGCCGGGCAGGAGAGCAGCAGTTCCGCATGGATCTGCGTCCGTACAGAGAAATTAAGGTAGGATTCTGGACACGTACAGTAAGTATCCTCCTCTGTGCCTAGTTACAGATTTCCGTGCGTGGGGAGATCTTTATCAGGCCCACTAGGTCTCATTTACTGGTAATGGCATACTATAGTATACCTAATGTGACCATTTTTTTTTTTCCTCAAAACGGGACATCTACTAATTTTTACGAGGGCCCACCACTAAGTCAATGAGTGTGGTCAAAAAGTCATGGCCGCAGGATGGCTGTATCAATGAAACAAATAAAATAAACTGTGTGTAATCTGTTACACCCACAGACTGTTTCAACAGCTCAGTGTGAAAAGCGTTATACTATTAATTTTCAGTTACGGTGACCCATATAATTACAGTGAGTATCCTACTGACATATATACAAGGCAGAGAACATACTATTGATCACCATACAATAAGGACCACTAAAGATAATAGCAACTTCATCCTAGTTACCGCCATACAATACAGACTATATCCTAGCTATTGCGATACCATACACACTGCACCCTAGTATCACCATACCCTATCTGTGCATATTCTCTGGTCTGAGCACCCCTAATCCTATCTGTGCATATTCTCTGGTCTGACATTGCCCTAACCCTATCTGTGCATATTCTCTGGTCTGACATTGCCCTAACCCTATCTGTGCATATTCTCTGGTCTGACATTGCCCTAACCCTATCTGTGCATATTCTCTGGTCTGACATTGCCCTAACCCTATCTGTGCATATTCTCTGGTCTGACATTGCCCTAACCCTATCTGTGCATATTCTCTGGTCTGACATTGCCCTAACCCTATCTGTGCATATTCTCTGGTCTGAGCACCCCTAATCCTATCTGTGCATATTCTCTGGTCTGACATTGCCCTAACCCTATCTGTGCATATTCTCTGGTCTGACATTGCCCTAACCCTATCTGTGCATATTCTCTGGTCTGACATTGCCCTAACCCTATCTGTGCATATTCTCTGGTCTGACATTGCCCTAACCCTATCTGTGCATATTCTCTGGTCTGACATTGCCCTAACCCTATCTGTGCATATTCTCTGGTCTGACATTGCCCTAACCCTATCTGTGCATATTCTCTGGTCTGAGCACCCCTAATCCTATCTGTGCATATTCTCTGGTCTGACATTGCCCTAACCCTATCTGTGCATATTCTCTGGTCTGACATTGCCCTAACCCTATCTGTGCATATTCTCTGGTCTGACATTGCCCTAACCCTATCTGTGCATATTCTCTGGTCTGACATTGCCCTAACCCTATCTGTGCATATTCTCTGGTCTGACATTGCCCTAACCCTATCTGTGCATATTCTCTGGTCTGACATTGCCCTAACCCTATCTGTGCATATTCTCTGGTCTGAGCACCCCTAATCCTATCTGTGCATATTCTCTGGTCTGAGCACGCCTTAATCCTATCTGTGCATATTCTCTGGTCTGAGCACGCCTTAATCCTATCTGTGCATATTCTCTGGTCTGACATTGCCCTAACCCTATCTGTGCATATTCTCTGGTCTGACATTGCCCTAACCCTATCTGTGCATATTCTCTGGTCTGACATTGCCCTAACCCTATCTGTGCATATTCTCTGGTCTGACATTGCCCTAATCCTATCTGTGCATATTCTCTGGTCTGAGCACCCCTAATCCTATCTGTGCATATTCTCTGGTCTGACATTGCCCTAACCCTATCTGTGCATATTCTCTGGTCTGAGCACCCCTAATCCTATCTGTGCATATTCTCTGGTCTGAGCACACCCAAATCCTATCTGTGCATATTCTCTGGTTTGAGCACCCCTAATCCTATCTGTGCATATTCTCTGGTCTGACATTGCCTTAATCCTATCTGTGCATATTCTCTGGTCTGACATTGCCCTAATCTTATCTGTGTATATTCTCTGGTCTGATCACGCCCTGATCCTATCTATGCATATTCTCTGGTCTGAGCACGCCCTAATCCTATCTGTGTATATTCTCTGGTCTGAGCACGCCCGAATCCTATCTATGCATATTCTCTGGGTTGAGCACGCCCTAATCCTATCTATGCATATTCTCTGGTCTGATCACGCCCTAATCCTATCTATGCATATTCTCTGGTCTGAGCACGCCTTAATCCTATCTGTGCATATTCTCTGAGAATTAGCTTCTGTCCAGGTTCTAGATCCAAACTTTACTAAGTGTAGAATTTACATGTGTATTTTTTCAATCAGTTAAACTGCAGATGCCCAGAATTCAAATATATACACGGAAACCCTGGCCGACTGATTCACATACATGAACGTCAGACTTAGGACTGATGCACACATTGCCATGCAACGAGTCCCACATGCGTGGCTAGAGGGGCAAGACTTTCAATGCAAATGAGCAGCACACATGCTACTGATGTACAGCGCCTTGTGTAAACTAACATATGCATGGGGAAAGTTAAGATAGCCCTCGACCACTCGTAAGTTGAGAACCGTATTGTTTGCTGTGAGGCCATGCATCTTCTCTTACTTAGTTCAGGCCACACCTGCTGCATGTTTTTTAATCAATGGATGTGTGATCGTTTATTTAATCCTATGCTGATTTTACATTTCATGCAAGACTTTAACATTTTGTGAAGGTTTGAGAAGGTTTTTTAAAAATTATTTTTATTATCTTAAAATTCGATTTACTAATTTTTAACTGGTCGTTTGTGTTGTTTTTATTTTTAAATGCTTATTGTATAATTGTTTTATAAAAGTCTCTATATGTAGTGGATCATTGTTTTTTTTTTAACTCCATGCACCATGCGTCTATGTGTAAAGTATGTCATGATTATTCTTATTTCAAGTTGTATTTTAAATGGTTACTTTTGTATTTGTATGTTAATGAGAGTATGAGCTGTTTGTTTAGAAAAAAAATTCTTCAATTTTCCAAAGCCTAATCAGTGCGTTTAGTTACGTATCTTTGTATCTTATGCAATTTAAAGCACCTAAACGCACAAACAATTCCCAGCTAATGAAGTCCGCACGTGCCTAATTATATGCAGGCAAGACTTACGTCCTTACGTTGCACTCCCAACACAGGGGTTGTGGATAACCGGCTTCTTTATTTTCTCTGAATTGGAATTGTGGATTTTTCACATGCGTATATTTAGGTACGTTTGCTAATTTTACTTTTAAGTGTGAATACAGTCCTTTACCATTACTGGCAAGTATGTAAACCTAGTGGTTCTTGTAGAAATCAACATTTTATTTTTGTTTTTGTAATAAAAAAAAAAATAGAACCAGGAAATCGGGATTCAAAATATGAAATATAGTTACTTCTCCCTGCACAGAGCTCTTCCACAAACATAGCGAGTGATCTAGATGGCCACCCACAGACTCTGCTTTGCTATATACATATTTCTTGCAATTTTAGATGCATGAATAAAAGGAATAAAAGTTTACTTTATCATTATCGTAATTTCTATAAAAAATATATATAAGCTGAGGTACTATGGAATCACACATCTAATTGAATTAAATCTATTTACAAAACTCGTAAATACAAGGTTTCCTGCCCCTCATTTTGACATGGATCATTGAAGACCTGAATAACAATGGGGTAGATCCAGAACTCCGTTTGCAATCCGTTTACTAGCGTAGCGTATTTTCACGTGCGTACCTTCTATACACTCCTCTAGGCACACCCCTTTAATGTACGTATTTTGACCGATTTCCACTTTCCAAACACTACATTAAGTTCTCGCCCCCTCCAAAAAAAAAAGTTGGGGCGCCCCTGCTAGTATGTGTTAAGTCTATCAATGATAAAACATGTCAAAAATAGAACCCATATTGCTCTCTAACCAAACTTTATCAATCACAGATAAGTGCAATTAGCTTTTTTCAAAGACAGGGAAGGCGAAAACTTCAATATTTATAGATTATAGCCCTTGTTAAATTTTCATGCCCATTTGTGGTGGCAAAGCACCTTTGCCCCCAACACAGGAAACCTGTTTTTGTTATTAACAAGAATTAATGTTAACCTTAACATTACTGATAACTGTTATTGCTGTAATGTACCTGAAGGGATTTATGTCTTTTTTCAGTGTGTAACATATTCTTTGTTTGAAAATGTGCAGGCTAATTATATACTCCATGAGCCAACAGTTCCACATTTACAGTATGAAAAGAAACCTAAACTAAACTTCATTCTTCAAAAATACATTTCTAACAAGAAATTGAGTGTTACCTACAATTCAATACCTACAACTTCATGTTGTAAAATGACAAAACAGTGACAATACATTTTATATAACAAGAAATATGAACTCACTACATTTTAAAATATTCTATATTTTTGGGACTTTTTTTTCTGCACAGTAAGCATAGATAAATTATTGCTTTTGTGAGTTATAATGATATATTGGTCCAGTTCTATAGTTTTGGTGCCCCCCTGGCAGTTAGTATACGTGACATCCCCATTATTCCCCTCTCTCAGCCCTCATTCTTAAGACTCTCAGTATGGAAGTCGAGTGTGTGTGATTGCGAAATGCATTCAGTTTCCACTTGCAAAACAGTGAAAATACTCTCATTGTGAAAGCCTGGATCCAGTCAGTTAACATTAATACATTTTATAGTTACAGGTTTTAATATTTACTTTCCAAATGCATTTACTGTATCAATTTTAAAGGCGTGCTTAATTGGTGAGAATGTCCATTAAACTTCAGTTAATTAATCCATCCTGGTGAAATAGTATATAAATAGCATATTTTCTCAGATAGAAGGAGTTGTGTTTGAGGGTTTAAATACTCCTTTTTACAGAAAACACTCCACAAATGCCATACCTAGTGCCAGCATAGACATGCCTTGGGGGTAAGGCAAAATTCTACAGAGCAATTTTTTTTATTTATTTATTTATTTTATTTTTTTATTTATTTATTTTTAATATTTGGGTTTGTTGGAGTTTTTGTTTTTTTTTACATTTTTATAGTTAAATAAATCTCATGTAACTTGCATGTATTCTACAGAGTCATAATTAGAAATTTCAGCACCAGGGGCAAAAAGGAAAAATGGTGCCCCCTGACCCTGAATTCCAAGCCAATTTAACTATAAATATTAACTTACTGGTGCCCTCTTAAGATTTGCACCCTGGGCAGATGCCCCATCACACACCCCTAGTTATTACCCTGCTGCTCTATTCTACATCAATACAGATCTGTAACAATTTAGATATGAAAACCTACAAATGAGTACAAATACTAGTATGTTTTAGTCTTAGAATGAAAGAAACATCTAATAATTTGTCAAAACTTGAACTGGATTACTTTCCTTGCAATCAATCCACCCATCAATCACAGGTACTTAAGTTTTTTTTGAATACCTAAGAAAGAGAAGGCGAAAGCCGCATGTTTATAGATAATAGTCCTCGTGAAACGATCACACCCTTTTGGTGTCACAAAGTCCTATATATATATTATATATATAATTTTATTTTTTATTTTATTTTTTTCACATTCTTAGAGAAATAAATTTGGGCTAATAATTTCCCTGCTTGCTATTACCTAAAAGTTACCATTCTTAATATAAAATCTAAATCTAAAATCAAGTTAAATATAAGACAGAAATAAAACAAAGTAGAGCATGTTAATCAGAGCAAATTCTCATTGCATGACCTGTTCACTTTTCAGCTAGATCTTGATGCTGGATTGACACCGCAACTATGAGAGAGACTAAATTACAAATCCCACAAAGAGCAGAGTAAACTGCTGGATATCTTATTTGTCAGTGTGTATTATCTTTTTTTTTTTTTTATAATAAACAATATTAGACACTGCACTTTGTTGTTAAAACAAGGTACAAAAGTTGTGCAAACTACACACAGTTTTAAACATTACAAGTTTACAAAACTGTATAATAAACAGATATCACTTACTGTACACCCTGACGATTACAATACAAACACAACACGGATAATAAAATAATTATCACAAAGTAGGTGTAATTTCAAACAATACAGCAAAAGAATAGAACAACATGAGACAAGAAAGTACAGAAGAGACAGAGCAAGCTCAGACTAATGACTATGAGAACTTTAAATCTAATTGAGACCTATAACAGAACAAGTATTATTTACATATGTTCCTATATATTATTATTATTATTATTATTAATATTAAATTCTATGATCCTCAAGGTACACTTTAAATCTGGTAATACAAAATTTAGGAAAGTAAGATAATCTTTATACATTTATATATGCATGTTGTCTTTGGCTTACAGCTGTTTAAAATTCTACAGAATTCATATTTAATAATGTTGTGCTATATAATGTGACTTATTTACACAACAACTCAGTTCCTAAAAAACAAAGAGAGAAACACCGCACAGAGGTATTAAGAAGATATATTCTGGAATGTCACTCTTAAATATTGCAGGGTTTTAAAGCCAAACATGGGTGCTCATAGGTAGCGTAAACAACATGCAAAGATAGATTTGTGGGTTCATAGACAAACCTACAACAGAATGCCTACAATACATTTTATTTAGGGCAATAAAAATTCATGATAGCAAGCGATTCTTTTTTAGACAAATGAATTCTCTATAAAGCATATATTATAATAAGACAAATAATACTTACATATATTCCAATGACAGGTGTCCAGGATAATGTCTATGCTTTAGTCACTACTATTTACTTTATGCATTTTTCTTTATCATTCTCTGGCTTGTGCTGATAAACCTTTGATTGTTGATTCACCAATCGACTGTTTCTGAGACAGTAACAATTTATTAATCATTCACTGAGAAGACACACCTAGTATGAGGGAATAGATGTTTTAAAGAACTTTGGATATAACATAATAAGTTGTGGATTTTTTTCACCTGTCTGGTTAATTTCCCTGCAGAAAAATAACACTTTCTTATCAGTCTATATCCTTTAGTATTATTTAATGGTATTTCTGTTGTAAAGTCTTTATATTTATATCTTTATATTTAGTCTTTATATTTAAACCATAAAAACACTATAATTTTTGTGTGTCAGTTGCAGTAAAACTGTTCTGGATGCATACTCTGGGCTTGATTCAATTAGCATTGAGGTGCGCATTTTCCCGTCTATTACGGTAGCTGATTTTTCTGCACATCTCTATGAGGAGCGTATAAAAATATAAAAAAAATTGCACAATTAGCACCGCACCGCAAAATACGGGGTGCGATGCTAATTGAATCAGGCCCTATAACCGATAATCCCTCTATTTCTACTGCTTTTTTAGATTTACTTAATATATTTAAATAGCTGGATAGTCTTCATCACTGTCATATATATCAATCAAACATATTATTTAGTCTTTTACTGTTTCGTTTATGTATTCTGTGCAGTGCAGTGGACCATCTGTAACAGCCTATAAGTAGGGTATAATAATAAATGTATTCATCAAAACGATCACTGTGGATAACAGGCATGAAAAAATATTCTGGAGACAAGAACGCAATCAAATAACAAACAAACTAGACAAAAAAAAAAGCTAAATATTATCAGCAGCTTCAGTATACAGTCGAGAAACACAACTAAAATAGTAAAACATAGGAGCATACATACATCTTAAAAAGCTATTTACCAAAATATATAAATAGCCACAATACAAAGGTTGATATAAAAATATCAAAACAATTTATTTCACAATATGATAATAATAATAATAGAAAAAATAATGCATAATGTGTTACTACTCAGATTAAAGCACATTTTAAATCGGAAATCCTCCTTGGAAGCCAACTGGAACAGGCTAAAAGGGCACATTTGTTCATTCAATGAGACCACTTGTGTAGAGATGGCAGCTGAGGACTACAAAGATCCACATAAAGGGCCGTATGCAGAGCTCTGGCCGCATTGCAATTAAAGACCGCGTATACGCAATCTAAAAAGTGAGTACAGTAAAAACACAGGTCTCTGGATAGAGAGAATTCAACACTTTCCAAGAGGTTGTTACATGAGTCAACTATCTATATTGCCTAATGAAGCGATATCTCCTGCACAGAGCTCATTTAGAGCTTATAATTATATAGCTGCTTTGTACCTTTGCTACCAATACTCCCAACTGCTTAACGCTTTGTGACTAGCACTTTTTTACGCTGTAACGCAAATTATTAGCAGATAATCCAGAAGTAATATGTACCGTAAGTGCCAAACATTATAATAATGATAATAATAATAATAATAAAACTATAGAATAATAGAATAATTCAGAAAGAAAGAAATATATATATTTATTTGTATTTAGAGCAAATCCCTGTCTCCTTACATTGTACCACACGTAAATTCGCAGAAATACGTAGTTCAGGATCTGCCCCAATGATAAGAACACTATCAGACAGGCATTGCTTATGAAATAAAATAGCAGATAATGCCCAGTGATCATTGATCCCAATGATTTCAGATATTAATGTTTCAGAGGTGGGCATACACCAACTTGCGTAGAGCATCTTGGCATGATTTTCCACTGAGAAATAAAGTGCAACAGATTCAGACATAAACTCAACCCAGGCTGCGGCTATATGGGATAAGAAATATATTGCCAACTACACAAGGTGTTGCCATCTAAACATGTTCCTACAGTTCCAGACTTTTGAGCTTATGGATCATAGCAATTTATTAAAGAAAAAAAGGTAAATTATTTGCAAATATCACTTACTGAAATTGTAGCAAACATTTATTTTTAATTTACATTAAATATGGTTTGTTTAAACTTAGACTGGCATAAGATTTAGCCTCTAAAATCAATTAATAGAATGGAAAGAAGGGAGGCAGTTCTGAAACTGTACCTTAAGTCATACATGTATTAATTAAGGCATTCACAATAGTGAAGAAAACATTTGTGATACTGATGTTCTATATCTATATCTATAAGCTGGTGTGGATACGTGCTAAATGCTGGAGTAATCCCTGGTTTTTATATCTGATGCTTTTACTGACGTATTTTATATATGTCGCACGACTTTTGTGAGTATTTTATTCATTCATCTTTGACCTGCACTATTTGGTTGCGTACATTGTGTCTCCTTTCTTCCCGCACTGATGAGCCGAATTGCCGAAACCGAGGCCGCGACCCGAAGGGAATCAAACGGAGTGAACTGTGCGTGTTGCAAATACCAGGATCCAGAGCGTGAGGAAATATCACATCATCTTACCCTGATATCTATTGTACATCTGTGAACTTGCATCAAACTGTAAGCTGACCACACCGTATATATTTTCATATTGTGATATACCACAAGGTTATTATCATCTACGGGGTTTTTTCTCCATGTGGGGTGTTTGATCACTCGCAGAGGGGTGGACTAACTTTTTGTAACTTTTTGTATCATTTTGTTTGATACATCCTTTCTTTGCTTAGTCCTAGTGCCAGTACTCTGTTTGTTTTCTGCTATATTGTTTCCATTTGAGATTTTTACTGTCTTTTAACTAAGTACATGCTGCATACGGATTTCATTGGCGCTGATCACTATACCTTTTTCTTTGATTCAATATATATATATAACTTCAAGTTCCATAATCACAGGTAAGATGGCAGGGCTGGTGCTGGAGTTTGGCGCCCCCCTACAAACTTTAAACTTCCCACCTGTTTAATAATTTCACATTGGGGCAGATCCTGCTGTACGTTTTTCTGCGAATTTACGTGTGGTATACACGTAAATTCGCAGTTTTGAGCGAACTGCGCATGCGCACCGCAGAAAATACGCACATTCGCGTAGCGTATTTTCTAACGTAAGGATAATTCACGTATTGCGAACGTAAGTAATTACGTGTGGGCGTGCCAAAATTACGTTAGCGAAGAATACGTGCGAATTACGTGAAGTAGGCGGGGGGGTATTTAAAGTGTACAGTATGGGCGTGCTAAGCTGCGTACGTTCGCGTAGTCTGTACGCACGTTAGCGGACGTATGCTGTTACGTTTGGAAAAGTTAAGGTAGGGTTTGGGTAGCGTATCTTCACAAAATACGGCCGTGCAGGGGGTGTGTTAAGGGTAGCGTAGCGAATTTACGTACGCGAAAATTCGCTACGCGAACAAACGTAAAGCAAACGTTGTTCAGGATCTACCCCCATGTGTTCACTAGAGTCTCAAACGTAATGGTTGTTCAGGATCTACCCCATTATGGTTAACAGAGTATAGTATCCACATAAGCATCCTAAAACACTTGTAACCACAATAAAAGAAAGCAAATCATAGTCACTACTATACAATACAAACAGCCTCCTAGTCTCCACTAAACAATTCCCACTGCATCCTAATCACTGCTTCACAATACAGACTATATATCTTAGTGACAGCCATATCATACAGACATTGGGCCTGATCCAGAACTACGCCTCGGAGCGAATTTACGCTTGGCTGAGACGTAAAATCGCTATTTTGTACACACTGCGCATGCGCACCATAAAAAATACGCACATTAACGTAGCGTAACTGTGAATGTATGGGCCATTCACGTATGTGTCACGTAAATACTTACGTGTGGGCGTGCCAATTTTACGTTTCAACAAAATACGTGTGAAAAACGTGAAGTAGGCGGGGGGGTTGTATTTAAAGTGTACATTATGGGCATGCTTAGCTGCGTAAATTCGTCCAGGCCATACGTACGTGTGCGTATGACTGCGGTTACATTGGAAAAAGTTAAGGTAGGGTTTGGAAAGCGTATCTTAACAAAATACGTCTGTGCAAGGGGTGTGCCGAGGGGAGTGTAACGAATTTACGCGCACGAAAATACGCTTCGCAAATAAACGTATGGCAAACGTAGTTCTGGATCTACCCCATTATCCTAGTGATCGCTATACCATACAAGCCGCCATATAATACAGATTGCATCCTTCTGACCCCAATGCAGTTAAAAGAACTTCTTGGAAAACAGAAAACAAATGTATCTACAATACAAAAGAATCACAGCCTTGTAAGCGTGTCTCCAGTACCCCAGTATCCCCATCATGTGTTTCCAGCATCCCAGTATTCCCCATAATGTCTCCAGACCCCCAGTATTCCCATCATGTGGCTCCAGCCCCCCCAGTATTCCTATTATGTCTCTGCAGCCCCCCAGTATCCCTATCATGTGGCTCCAGCCTTCCCAGTATCCCCATCATATGGCTCCAGCTCCCCCAGTATCCCCATCATATGGCTCCAGCCCCCCCTCAGTATCCCCATCATATAGCTCCAGCCCCTCCCAATATCCCCATCATATGGCTCCAGCCCCCCTAGTATCCCTATCATATGGCTCCAGCCCCATCATGTTCACTTACCTTGTATCTTCCTCTGCGGGGCTCTCCTGATCTCTTCCTCCCCTCATAGAGGAATTTCCTGTATGAGCCTCTGCGGCTGTTACATAGAGCAGCTGAAAGGAATGTTCCTATGCTAT
>WWET01006158.1:0-11501 GCA_011038615.1 Limnodynastes dumerilii
TGATTTTACAGAGGAGAGAGTACCACCTCCATAGATGGCAGCTTATTAATTATATTGAATTCAATTTTCTAGAGCCCATAAATAAATTTATCATCAATATAATAATATAACATAAATCAGTCTCGAAGTGGAAATTTAGAAGTGGGGGTATGAAAATTTCAGCTTGGAAAAGTAAACAGGTCAACCCTGAGTAATCACATTGTGTACATGTCATGATTTCTACACTAAACGCTTCATGTTTAATTAAATGATCTGGTTACCGCTAGGGAAAAACAATGTTAGCTCCCCCACAGGGCCGTTTCTAGGGGTGGATGAGTCCAACCAACCTTATTGCCCCACCTTTTGTGTGTCTAGCCAGCCTTTTTGCACCTTCCTTCTGCGTGTCCAACCAGCCTTATTGTCCCTTCCTTGTTTGTGTCCAGCCAGTCTTATTTCCCCCCTCTTTATGAGTGTTCAGTCACCCTTATTGTCCCTCCTTCTGTGTCCAGCAAGTCTTATTGTTCCCTCTTTATTTGTGTCCAGTCACCCTTATTGTTCCCGTTTTCTGTTTGTTTATCCAACCAGTATTTTTGCCTCTCCTTTTTGTTTGCCCAGCCAGCCTTATTGCCCCCACCTTCTGTATTCAATCAACCTTGTTGTCCTCACCTTCTGGTTGTCCAAACAGTCTTATTACCCCCTCATTATGTCCAGACAGTCTTATAGCCCCTTCTTTATGTGTGTCCACCCAGCCTAATTGCCCCTACTCCTGTGTCCAGTTAGCCATATTGACCCCCTCTTTATTTGTGTCCAGTCAGCCTTTTTGTCCCCTCCTTCTTTTTGTCCATCCAACCTTATTACCCCTCCTTTTGTGTGCCGAGCCAGCCTTATTGCACCTTCCTTCTATGTTTCCAACCAGCCTTATTGCCCTTTCCTTCTGTGTCCAGTCAGCCTTATTGCCCCTCCTTTTGTGTGCCAAGCCAGCCTTATTGCCCCCTCTTTATTGTGTTCAGTCACCCTTATTGTCCCCTCCAGTTATTGCCCCCTCTGTATATTCAGCCAGTCTTATAGCCCCTCTTTATGAGTGACCTAATTGTCCCTCCTGTGACCAACCAACCTTATTTCCCCAAAAAAGAAACTGTTTCTATAATAAACAGAAAAAATCTACATGAATAAACAGTACATTTCTAAACATTTAAACATTGTAATAAATGTGTCCCTGTGTGTTTTATATAACTATAATGATGGCCACCCTGTGCTAACTAAATTTAAGGAAAATGAATAGTGTAAATGGGCCTAATCCAGACCTACGCTTGCCCGTGTTTTTACGCTTTACGTATGGTACGTATGCTGAGTGTATGGGCCTTGAGCGTACCAGCTTTGTAACAACGCAAAAAGGGTGTGCCAGCCATATGAAACCCATAATTACGCTTTGTTGGCGGGGAGAGGTATTTAATGCATAGAGTTTGGGCATGCTAAGCATCGTAACTATGCATGCAGACTACGGATGCCCACGGTTACGCTCAAAAAAGTTAGGGTAGGGTTTGGTCGGCGTAAGAGGGCATAAATACGGACGACCGAGGGGTGTGCCTAGAGGAGTGCTTTGTAGGTAGGATGGCGTAAATATGCTACGCACATGGGCATAGTATTTGCATAGGTATGAATCAGGCCCAATGTGTATAAAAAAAGAAAGTGAAGTATTGACTCACTATCTTGGAATGACTTGCTAGTAGTTCCGGACATCTTTCAAGCTGTTCTTGAAAAGTTGCTAAAAGATCTCGTGAAGAGCCAGAAGAGGCGGAAGAAGATATTCAATCAACGGAGCACCTTCTGCGACCAAACGGAGCAGCATCCTCACTCAAGATGAGAAGATCTTCTAGCAACTTTTCAAGAACAGCTTGAAAAATGTCCGGAACTACTAGCAAGTCATCCCCAGACAGATGACTGCAAAACGGTGAGTTGATACTTCACTTTCTTTTCTATTACACATTTACACATTCATTTGCCTTAAGTTTAGTTAATACAGGGTGGCCACCATTATAGTTAGATAAGACACACAGGAACACATTTATTACATTGTTTAAATGTTTAGAAATGTATTGTTTATTCATGTAGACTTTTTCTGTTTATGGTGGAAACTCTTTTTTTTTTTTTTTGAGACATGACAAATTACTCTGCATCATTTTATCCCTTGTCAGGCTGACACTTATAGTACTATAAGGCTCAGCATGGCCACAAACACATGACCATGCTGTGCCTTATAGTACTCTATGCGTCTGCATGATAAGGGATACAATTACATGCAGCACATCATTTTTACATTATGAAAAACACGTCAAATATGTTAACGTGTATCTCTGCAAAAGTCTGTGTCGCTTTCTATAAAAGCGCCACACACATATAGGGATTTTTTTTCAGCAATTTCCTGCCGAACATACGGCGATTGCTGGAAATCTCCTTTAGTGAATGCAGCGTATTGTATGCCATGCATTGTGAAAGTCAGGACTGCGATGTTTCAGTGATTTTAGAAAATCCCAAAGTCCCATGACTTTAGCTTTAGTGAATGCAGCGATGGCAAAGTCACAGCAATGGCAAAGTGGCGATTTCAACAAAATCGACTTTAGTAAATGAGGTCCATCGGGCTATCAGACTATGCCAATTAGGCACACTAGGCAAGGACAGTCTTGAAACAATTTATGACACTTTGGCACGCTTGGCAAGAACAGACGTAGGAATCAGACCTGTGGTGCAGAAGACTTGACCGGACTGGATTGCAGAAGACTTGGCCGGACTGGAGTGCAGATGACTTGACCGGACTGCAGTGCAGAAGACTTGACCGGTCTGGAGTATAGAAGACTTGACCGGACTGGAGTGCAGAAGACTTGACCGGACTGGAGTGCAGAAGATTTTACCGGACTGGAGTGCAGAAGACTTGACCAGACTGGAGTGCAGAGCTGCTGGACTGGGCAGGATTGCAGAGCTGCTGGACCGGACTGCAGAACCAGGATAGCAGGACCAGGATAGCAAGACCAGGATAGAATTGTATAGCAAAAATAAAAAAGATCCTATGAGACCAAGAGGGTACCCACAGCAAAGCGCCGCTATTTGAAGTGTGCACACTATCTACATATACAAATTAAGATTCCTCAGACATCCATGATTAGAAGAAATTGGTACAAAGAAGTATTTTATTTGCTTAGTAAAATGACACAAAATTCAGGTGAATTTCGAAATTTATAAAAAACAGTGACCAAAGCCAATCCAAACCATAACTGCAGAACTAAATTCTGCCAATATCCACCACATAATATTTTAAAGCTTCAGACCCGCTAACTAAAAGGACCAGGAGAAACACTCACCCTAAATGTACAACTAGCGGCCTCACGGCCAGCACTTCCTTCCGGGTAGTATGCTTTCCCTTACCTAATCTAGATGTATATCGGGTCACAATCGCACAGTATCAGGTGGAGAAAGGGCTTCGGTCATACACAAATGGAGAAAGCTCGCTCCGGTGCACTATATAAAAAGCTGCAATGTGGAGCACCTCCCAGATGAGGGAGTATATCTATTGTGATCTGTAAGGTTTGGTGCGGCAATTTGACGTTTTTTCTATAGAATTGTATAGCAACAGCAGGCTTGACTGGGTAGCAACGGCAGACTTGAACTGTATAGCAAAAGTTGGCTTGACTAGGTAGCAACAGCAGACTTGAACTGAATAGCAACAGCAGGCTTGACTAGGTAGCAACAGCAGACTGAACTGTATAGCAACAGCAGGCTTGACTGGGTAGCAATGGCAGGCTTGAACTGTATAGCAACAACAGGCTTCACTGGGTAGCAACATCAGGATTGAACTGTATAGCAACAGCAGGCTTGACTGGGTAGCAACGGCAGGCTTGACTAGGTAGCAACAGCAGGCTTGAACTTGATGCTAGGCAGGTTTGACTAGGTAGCAACAGCAGGCTGAACTGTATAGCAACAGCAGTCTTGAACTTGATGCTAGGCAGGTTTGACTGGGTAGCAACAGCAGGCTGAACTGTATAGCAACAGCAGTCTTGAACTTGATGCTAGGCAGGTTTGACTGGGTAGCAGCAGCAGGCTGAACTGTATAGCAACAGCAGGCTTGAACTTGATGCTAGGCAGGTTTGACTGGGATGCAGCAGGCAGATCAGGATGCAAGATAGCTAGATACCTTGAAGATCAATTAGTTCCGGGCACAGCATGGACTGTGCACAGAGTTTAAATAGTGCACCCAGTGCACAGATGGAGTAATCATATGTGCTGCAGAGGAGCATCTGAGAGGCTGTTGGGAATCACCTGACAGGAGGCAAGATGGCGATGCACATGCACTAGGGAGGTACTGGAACAGATGCCTAATTCCAGACACAAGCACACATGCTTAATGGAGACTTTGCAGGAGACTGCCACCACTAAAAGTGGCACCTCTGGAGGTCTGGAGAGCGGCACATTGTAGGGAAGCCACTGAGAGACGGCTTGTGGTCGGGTAAGTGTGGCACTTGCCGCCGCAGACCGTGACAGAGGTACTCACAAAACTGTAGGACATTTGCAATGAAATGTCAATATGGATCCCCTCCAGGTCTTAGTATCCACCATCATGTGTCTCTAGCTCCCAGTATACCCCAATATGTCTCTCCAGCTCTCAGTATCCCCCATCATTTGTCTCCATCTCCCTGTATTCTTAATCATGTCACTCCAGCCCCTCAGTTTTGTGATACATTGCTTATATTGACAAATGTCTCATGGATCCCTTTCCTCCTCAGTAGTTTCTAATGGAGTTTCATTAATGAAATATTGAGCTTTTGGGTTTTTGTGCCCAACTGCATGATTTTGCATTTTTTGGCATTAAACTGCAATTGCCACACTCTTGACCATTCCTCCAGTCCACTCTTGACCATTCCTCCAGTCTACCTAGATCATTCCTCATTTTCTGTACCCCTCCTGGCATATTTACCCTCTTACATATCTTTGTGTCATCTGCAAAAAGGTATATTATCCCTTTGATACCACAGTAAATATCACCTAAAAAGATATTAAATAGTACTGGTCCAAGTACAGAACCCTGGGGTACTCCACTGATTACATTACCATCCCCAAAAGAGATTCAATTTACTACAACCTTTGTTGTCTATCCTGTAACCAAGATTGTATCCATGCAACTATCTTTAAATCCAATCCCAAAGTTTCCTGCTTATTTAACAGTCTGTGATGTGGCACAGTGTAAAAAACCTTACTAAAATCTAGATAAGCTATGTCTACAGCTACCCCTTTATATAATACTTTACTGACCCAGTCAAAAAGTTCAATAAGATTTGTTGGACATGATCTTCCCCCAGTGAATGCATGCTGCTTGGGATCCTGTAAGTTTTGTCCCCTCTTTACCATGTCTACCTCCGCTTTCACGGCGGAGATATGACATTCATGATGGTGGAGACAGCCCCTTTCTTGTAAGAGCTGACGTATGCAACGTTTGTTACATACGCCAACCCTTAGGCCGTCTTAAGAAGCGCACAACCTTCAACACAGCGGAATTATGTACAAGGTGTACGTAATTCCCCTGACGGCCGTAACCGAGAGTCGGCCCCGATGACTATAACCTTAATCAATTTTTTCACCCTTTCTAGTTCCAAAATATCTTTTTATGAAGTGGTGTCCCGAACTGAACTGTATTCAAGATGAGGCCTTACCAAGATTTATATATATATGGAAACTTACATTGTCTTCCGTTGTATCTATGTCCCTTTTTATGAATGCTAATACTTTGTTGACACTTGCAGCTACTGCTTGACAATGAGCACTATTGCTAAGCCTGTTGTCCACTAACACTCCTAAATCCTTCTTTATTAAGTATTAATTTATTCCATTTAATTTTAAGCCTCCTTAACATGATTCTAAATTCTGTGCATGCGCAAGGGTAGTGCATCCCCTATATACTGCCCTTGCACATATTAAGCTTCTGTGCCCGGGACTTAACTTTTATGGCATATATTCGTAATTGAGGATGATTCTTAAGGGCTTAGTCTTGTACGACTTAAATACCTCCCCATGCCCACAATATGTACACGAAGTACGCATGGTGGGGTATGGAGAAAATCATATAGAGTGTATTTGGGTGTGTACTTACAATACCCTCACATGCGCAATATGATCGCACCGGGTATTTAAGCATTTGAAATATATAAGTACCCTGTTGTATTGGATCTGATTCTTATATATTTCCTATATTTCTTCAGGTTACAGGATGAAAAGCTAATGACTCCCTTCTGTGACTAGAGGCTTAACAAGATATACATTTTAAACAATATACAGTGTTACACTGTGCCACAAACTTAAATAAATTAGTATAATCAATACTGTAATTATTTTCTAAGTGCTCCAACCAAATTGTCACGTTCAGCCCCTTTAGTGGCTTTCTTCCACAACTAGAGGCCTCTTATGTCACCGTGTTCCCTGAGTGATTGAGAGTTCCTTGATCCACCAGAAGGGACACCTGTGTATCTTGATGCTGTTGTACTGGGGTTTGAGGTGCTTGCTATTGCCTGACTCGTTACCTTGAATTTCGGACAGCTAAAGTCTCTGGATATAAACCAGACCTTCCCAGCATTTAGGGCTGGTTTATTGTTGTCCTTGGAATCTTTCATGCCAGCCCCATTGTGTTCTCTGTATTGTATTGTGTATTGTGAGTGCTCTAAGAGCATGATTACCATGTTCCTGTATCTCCTTGAGAGTACGTCTATAATCATTACCTCCAATATTTCCATGTGTCTTATGCTCTGCACCTTCCAGTATGTAATTATCATCTACAAGTTTGCAGTAAGTTAACAAATTTCATACGCTGGAGCTTGCAAACAGTGGTCCTGATTCACAATGAAGTAGTTGCAGAATATCTGTGCATAATTTTCCAAGCAGATATACTGCGCATAAAACATAAAAAACAACTAGGGACAGGGAAAGCGCTGGAGGAGAATGGAAAACAGCAATAAATAAATAAATAAAAGGATATATGAACCCAGAAAATTAAAATGGACAATGAGAATAAATATGTGTAAATATATATATAAAAGTAGCAGCAACAAATACAGCAATATAAATTGATAAAAAATAAATACGTACACAAATGAATATAGGAATGATAAATAGTGCTCACAAATAAATTCCTAAACACATAAAAAGAGCGGCATATGGGCAGAAGGTCCTTATACAAATGGAAGTGATTTGAAACATCCATGAAATTCATAAACAGCTTCAGATATATTTCAGAACAACGATTGTAAGTTCCCAAAGAGATCCATCCTCACGTATTTGTAGGGAATATATGCCAATAAATGAAGAAAAAAATGTATAAGATAAACGTAATAACATACTGTTAAGGTGAGATAAACGACTCTCCAATAAATCATTATTATATCAACTTAAACAATATCTTTAATGATAAAACATAAAAATCTGAATAAATTAAATAGATCAGGAGGTCTAGACAGAATAAATGCTACCCCAGTAGATGGAAAAGGTAACAGTCAGGCGAATCCGCAGCGCATCCAGCCGGGACGTCTCCACAGCCAGGGTATGCGCTCAGGTGCCGCTGACAGTCTCAGGATGCAGGGGGAGAAGTGAACAGTCAAGTCCTCTGTTCATCTGGATTCGCTTTAACATGCTTCGGGTAAAAGCCCTTTTTCAAAAGTCTTTTGACTTGACTGACTTGACTGTTCACTTCTCCCCCTGCATCCTGAGACTGTCAACGGCACCTGAGTGCATACCCTGGCTGTGTGAGATGTCCCGGCTGGACGTGCTGCGGATTTTTCAAATTTTTTGCTATTTCACATATACACTGCCATGATAACCCTCTTATAGTATCCATTCATGGACCTTATACTTGGATAAAAAAGGGTGTTCCCCTTTAAAGGATTTCTCAAATAATATACAAGAATGGGGGCATCGGAAGAATCTTAGCCCTATTCCATTGGGTTAATTATTGGTATGAGAATGATGGTAGGGTATGTTTATCCTACTACTGAAACTGAAGTTAGTACTGAAGTATTAGTAATTTTTTTGGGACTATTTATAAGCCATTAGACAAGTACCTTTTATTACCAGAAAGGAATAGTAATGGTTTTGAAGGTAAAAGAGGGTGTTCCCCTTTAAGGAGTTTATGGAAATGCACCATGAGTATCTTAGACACCACTAACATTTACGTGTATTCATTATTATGACTGTGCCCAATGAAACGATAGGTGGTAACATAGAGAAGTTTGCCATATAAATGGCTAATCAATCCCCTTTTAGAAGGCTCCATATATGTAAACAGGAGAGGTGTATGTTTCATAATGTAGCCATAGAGAGAAACAATGTAACGTTGTTTGAGTTAATGAAGTTAAACACGCAGGCAGAAGGTATTTTAGAGATATCATTGTTTTAAATGAATTCTTATAAGAGAAGTTTTATTTAGTTTTGTTTAGATGTACGCATCGGCCAGACGGATGATGTGAACGGAACCTGCTATAAAGAACCAATAGTTACTCCCCGCTACACTTACCTTGAGAAAGGACACACACGTATTTGAAATGCGTTGGAAATGATAGATGGTTTTTCTCACCCCGAGAGACCGGCTCCATCTTACATGCTGCTCTTCTCTCGCTCCGTTACGTGTGCTGGTCCGTAGGGCCCTTTTCAGGCTAGCATTCTTATTGAGTGAGGCGTCATTCATCTTAGAGGACAGTGAGTGGAGTGGGCTGTTTAGGTAAGCAGGGGGTTCCCTCCTGTTATAGGGGATTGTATATTTTGGTTGATGTTGACAATTTTTATAAATTTTTATCAGAAGTCTTGTTCTGTAATAAATAAGAGAGTTTATTACTATCTATTGGAAGTCCTTTTTTGGACACTAAAGGAGCTGCACCTTCAGTGAACTCTCAGGATTTTGGAGTTAACCCTTTCTTGCTAACATATGGGATGGGAAAGGTTTCTGGTTTTTAGGAGTGACAAAACTGTTGGGGTGTCCCCACTTGAAGTGCATTCTTTGGAGGAGAAAAGGAGAAACTTAATATCATATGTTATATCAATGAATGTGGGTTATAGTGGGAATCAGTGAAATTGACACATTGGGACACTACTCTGGATTGAAAATTCCTTTATTCAGTGAATCTCTAGGAAATCAGAGAGTAACATCTGATATGACCTAATGCAAGACGAGTGCAGTGTATGTAGGCACTTGTGACTTGGGTCTTGCAATTTTTTAAGTGTTATTGCACTAGGTCTTCTCTTCTTTTCTTCCCCTGACCTTTGAGAGGAATTCCGATGAGGACGTGGAGATCGGAGGGGCTATCTAGGAAGAGAGGAGAAAGAAACCATTAGATGCGTCTTGATACAAGAAATCACATTGAGGTAGATCCAGAACAGCATCTGCGTATGTACTTACGTATGTCAACGTATGTAAATACGCATGCACATAAATAATTAAATTACGTATTGTTGAAGCAACGTAAATTACGTTGACACACCCATAACACATATTATTAAAAATGTCCGCACACGTGCGTATTGATAACTAATATACGCTGCACGTAATACATGACTGTAGTAATCATGGATCATGCGGACCTTACCCAATACGTACGTCTGATTCACAAGTACATTTTTTTACTGTATGCATGCGTATTTTTTTTAATTACAGTTCTATGCGTATAAAATGACATAATTACATTTGTATATTTTATCTAAATATATATAAATTAATAAATGTACTGTTTCTTGTATGTTTTATGTCTTATTTTTACAACCTACATATTTTGTAAACTAAATTAGACGTAATAAAAACTATTTAATTATTAATTAGTATATTACAAATTGGACATTAACCAAATCTATGTATTTTATCCATAATCTCAACCATAATAAATATGATTCTTGAAAATGCATGATTATGTACATCTCTAATTTGTTTTTTGTTTAATATCTAAAACATGTCTAATTGTTGTTAATTATCAGTTTTATATAATGTAATGTAAGTATGTATATGTAAATATGTTATGTGGTTCATCAAAAATAGTACATATTTTGAAGATATAAAAAGTTTTTATTTAAGCATAACAAACCAAAACAGAAACAACTATTAAATAGAAACTAGGAAAAAAAACAAAAAAAATTAACTTGAAAGTATAAAATAAATTTAGTAACATTTGGGTAGTTTGGCCCATCTGCACCATCATGTGCAGCATATTTTAAATTTCTTCATTGAAGGGGTCCATGTTGGGCACATCTGTTGGTGAAAAAAAAAAAATAGCATTTCAATTCCTATCCAAAATGAATAATTACACTCAATACAATGCTTCACATTTAAAACAGATATATAACAAATATTGCATGTTTTTTTCAATTTGTACATTTCTTTGTTTTACTTGCTTCAACATCGTAATTTTTTACAAATCCACAATGAAAATAAAATTTTTACAAGACTATTTTTCTACATTTGTGGAGATGGAAAATATTAACAATGAAAGCATCTCCATTATACAAGTAATGTGACATTTGAAATGTTATACATATTCCTGGTATGTCCATAATTATTATGAGATAATTTACATTATTAAAGAGCAAACAAATAAATGGTTTGTGATGTTTATTTTACATAACATATTTAGGGATGCAGATGTAACAATCATTTTTTGTAACCTTGTTAAAATTTTGCATGTAAACTCAAGTTTGTGGGTTATTAGTAAAGAAAAACATACACGTCATGTCACCATAAACATATTCCAATTTGAAAGATAAATATATATAAAAAAAAATAAACTTACCAATTCCCCCTTCAATGTGTTCTGGCTGCACATGATGGTGCAGCACCTCCTGCTCCTCCAGCTCCTCCTCAAGATGGACCTCTCCCTCCTCAGCCTGCACCTCCTCCAGCTCCTTCTCAGTCTGGACCTCTCCCTGGGGGGAATGTGGAGCCTGGTCCTCCTCCAGCTCCTCCTCCGTCTCCTCCTCCCGCTCCAGCTGACTCCGGACTAACTCTGCCATTCTGTGTCTGTCTCGTCCTAATGGATATAATAAAAATATACACATTTAAATTACCATAAACACCCTTTAAAGTAAAAAAAAAATTACAAAAAAAAAAAAAAAAAAACTAATAAAGTACATTCAAAAGATGGTGTTTACTGCTTTATCGTAGTTCCTCTTGCCCTATTAACATGTGTATGCCATTGTCTGTCTCTTATTGTTAAAGTATATTTTATTTCATTCACAGATGGGAGGATTTCAAAAATCAAATAAAAATTTTTTTTTTTGAGAGATACGCTCACTCAAGGGAAACAGGAGCTGGACGAATACCTGAAACATTGAATTTCAATGAATTAGAAAACTTGACTATGCGTGCTGTGTCTACAGCTGAGATAGAGGGTGTTGGTGACCATGGGCCTGATCCAGACCTACGCCGATGCGCTGTGCTTACTAAAGCACAGCGTATCGGCGTCCACTCTCCCCTACACTCCCCTTGTACAGGCGCATTTCCCATTGCTTAC
>WWET01006158.1:26472-38260 GCA_011038615.1 Limnodynastes dumerilii
GGGGGGCGCTGGAAACATGATGGGAATACTGGGGAGCTGGAGGCACATAATGGGGATACTGGGGGAGTGACTGGAAACACATGATGGGCAGACTGGAGAGACATGATAGGAATACTGAGCTAAAGAGGAGGAGGGAGCACTGGAGTACATATAGTGGGCCAGATCCAGAACAACCTTTTGGTAAGTACTGCGCATGCGCACCATAGAAAATGCACTTAGTAACGTAGCATAATTGTGAACGTATGGGCCATTCACGTATGTGTCACGTAAATACTTACGTGTGGGCGTGCCAATTTTACGCGAGTCCAAAATACGTCTTAAATACGTTAAGTAGGCGGGGGTTTGTATTTAAAGTGTACAGTATGGGCGTGCTTAGGGTAAATACGTGTTGCCCATACGTACATGTGCGGATCACTGGGGTTTCATTTGGCAAAAGTTAAGGTAGGGTTTGAAAAGCGTATCTTGACAAAATACGTACATTCAAGGGGTGTGCCTAGGGGAGTGTATAGAAGGTACACACACGAAAATATGCTACACGAGTAAACGTACGGCAAACGTAGTTCTGGATCTACCCCAATGTGTGTATATAGATATGTTTGTGTGTGTGTGTGTGTAGTATATATGTTAAGGTATTTAAACATATATATAAAGTGGTTTAATCTTGGATGCAGAGCTGCACCCACACTGAGTTCACCACACCCCCAATGGAGTGACCATGCACCCTTTACCGCGGCACATTCATACCTATTACGCACAAAGGTGGGGGTGCACCAAGGTGAGATGGGGGTGCCAAGAAGAAGGCCACTACAGACAGCATACCTCTCAACATTTGAGAATTGGAAATAGGGACAAAATATTTGCAGCATGGTAGGGGGGATGGATGTCTTGTACCACCAATGGGTGTGCCTGGGGAATTGGGTGTGTTTTTCACCACCTAGAGTTGTCTGCCCTTTATTATATGCCCAGCCATCCATATATCTGTCCCTTTTTATATGTCCAGCCTCCGTATTGTCTGCCCCTATATTTAGGTCCAGCCTCCATATTGTCTGACCCTGTTTCTTTGTCCAGATTCCATATATTTGCTCCTGTTTCTATGTCCAGCCTCCATATATCTGCCAGTTTCTATGTCCAGCCTCCATATTGTTTGCCCCTGTTTCTATGTACAGCCTCCATATTTCTGCTCCTGTTTCTATGTCCAGCCTCCATGTACTGTATCTGCCAGTTTCTATGTCCAGCCTCCATATTGGCTGCCCCTGTTTCTATGTACAGCCTCTGTATTTCTGCCCCTGTTTATATGTCCAGCCTCCATATTGTTACGAGAACGGTTCCAGGGCATGGAGTCTGTGTTATTGGGTGATTTTCCCCAGAGCCCTTGATGGTGGGTTTGGACTTGGCTGCACCCCAACAACAGGTCACAGTCCCCAGAACTGCAGGAAGGGAATCCAGATAGATGCAGATATACTGCACAGACAAATACACTGGAGATGAATGGTAGGATCTGCAACAGGGATATGCAGAGAGATAGTACAGACAGACACACTGGGGATGAAAGTCAGGCAAGGCTGAGAACCGACAGACACAAGGTAATAACAGACAGGCTAGGCTGAGACTGACAGACAGGGTACTCACTCTGAAACACACACTACCAGAAGGAAGGACAGAAAGCAAACAGGTAAGGGAAGGCTGGGCTGCAGAAAGGACACAGGAGACTGGAAGGCAAACACACGAATAGCAAATAACAGGAATCACAAACAGCAGGCAGACAGACTGAGACACTGAAGCTAGAAGCTATGACCGGCAGAGAAGCAATCAGGTGACAGGAATTAAAAGGGAGAGCCACATCAACATTGGCTGCTGATTGCACATGGCCAAAGCACAGCTAGGGAATCCCAGCTGCAAGTGAATTAGGCAGGTTCCCTAGCAAGGAGAAATGCTGCAAGGGAACCAGGGCTCTAATGCACAGAGACACAATTACACACTGCTGCCATATGCAGTGTGTAACACATATTTCTGCCCCTGTTCATTGTACAGACTCCATATTTCTGCCCCTGTTTATTGTCTAACCCCCACAAATCTGTTTCTATGAATGAAAGTGACTGTCACTGTCATTCACAGTAACAGATTTGGTCATACAGGGCTCCCTTAAGAGTTATCTTCTCTCTGGACAAGGCGTAAAATGGGTGGGACAGCGGGACAGTTTCCCAAAAGTGTGATTTTCCCGATGAAATTGGTGCCGTTGGGAGGTATGCAACAGAGCTTTAAAATCTGTGCTGCAGCGACCTCCTATTTTATTGCTTTTTAGTTAGGCTGGTTCCAAAATTGAGTAGGTTTCTTGCCTGTGTAGCATTTTAATTTTTTGCAATTCTGCCACTGTCTAACTCATGGTTTATATCAAAGATTTTTATGGAACAGTTGGCTATATACTAGGATGAAGTTTTCAAAGCCAAAAAAGTAGGGAACTTCTATTAGTATTATGTACCATTTAAAACTGATTATGTGTAACATGAACAATTTAACTGAAAAAAGGGCTTGCAATTCTTTTTAGGGACAAAGGAATGAATACTGATTTAATAACTACAGAGTACTTACGCATGGTTAATGCTTAAAAAAAACCTGTCTGTACCTGTCATACGGAGACCTGCTACACACTGGAATGCAGCACAACCGATGCTGCCCTTAGAACTCGAATGGTTTGTGCATGCAAGAGGAGTGCACTCATTCATTTTTTAATTAAGATAGAATAGACAAGAAAACAAACAATTATTATTAAACCTAAGAAGAAAATGAAGTGGTTAAAATTTAGTATAGAGAACTTTTTCAGCTTGGGTAGCGCACCTCATAAAATTTTTCTGTTAATACAATGCTTCTGCATAGTAATATGCATATGAAACTTGAGAAAAAGTCCAGGCAGCGCTAAATAAATAAATAAATATACAATTATTTATTAGATGCAGACAGTATGGTTGTGCAGTTCAAGACAATTAAAATAACATTGTTAAAATAGACATGGGAATAAGTAGCAATAACTGCATAAACATCCAAAAACTGCAGATATTAATTGATTTAAACAGATAATATGATGATTATATAAATGGTCTAAGTCTGAGACCATGTAGACCAAAAATGTCCGTGATCAAATTGGAAACAAGACAGTGACTGTATAAACAGTTATTTCAAATTCTCCTCAATTGTGTAGTACTGGGGAAATATAATCCGTTTTTTGTTAAAGTTAACCAATCGGGCCCATGGGTGGTTATGCTATTGGAATGAAATAATTGTTATGTAATGTCCAGATGTATATAGACAATCTGACTGGGAGACAAGGTCTATTGAATATGAACAGCAAACAGTATATAATTGACGAGATCGTGTATTAGACTCACTCAGCTGTTGTAGCGCTGTCGGACTGGGTGCTTTGCTCTGGCAGATACAATATAGCCTGCACCGGCGGTTTGAAGATTGCTTGGTCTCCCACTGTTTAGTGGTGTTCCGCTGTTCCAACCAGGATTACGGTTTAATACTGCTTTTCGCTTTTAGCCTCTCGATGTTAGGCAGATCCAGAAGCACGGTCGTGGCCAGCAAGCACGCTCACCGTGCTGTTGACTTGGAGGCTGTTATTTGTGAGTCCATGTGGGCTGTAGTGAACGATTACAGTAATTCCCGCAGTGGAGTTGAGTTGGTCTGGCTGTCAAAGATCTCCGTCTTACCACCACACGAGCTAGGGATTTGAATATTTTCCCAGAATAAGCATAGATCCAAAAATCTGCAGTATTTAAATAGTATTCCCAATGTCAGTATTCCTTGACGCGTTTCATTGAGTCAACGCTCAATTTCATCAGAAGGTAGGGTAAAGAATGGAAGGTAAATGACCCCTTTTATGTGTCCAGCCTCCACTATTAATTAGTCGACAGCTGTAATTAAAACATATTTAGTAAATAGGGCACTGTTTGGAATTCTATGTAAAACTAAATAAAATTAAATCAAACTTTGTGAATTAAATTAACTCCTTAACTAAAATATCAAAAATAAATAAATCTTTAAATAAATAAATAGATCTTTGACAGCCAGACCAACTCAGCTGTGGGAATTATTGTAATCGTTCACTACAGCCCACGTGGACTCACAAATAACAGCTTCCAAGCTGACAGCACGGTGAGTGTGCTTGCCGGCCATGACTGTGCTTCTGGATCTGCCTAACATCGAGAGGCTAAAAGCGACAACAGTATTAAACCATAACCCTGGTTGGTAAAACCTAAATAAACCTTCAGTAAAAACACCTAAAATGTATCAAAGAATGAAAGTCTCTGTAATAGCCTCAGTAATAGCGTTATGATGATAGTCCAAAAGTCAATTCCATTCCATATGCACATAAGGTATAAAAAAAAAACCTTTATTAACACATATCCAACATATATTCTTAAAAACAAGGATCAAAACGTCAAACCAGGGTAGTAATGTAACGATAGAGAGGACACAGATGCCGCGATGTTGATACCCGGGTGTTTGGCGCTCGAATGTCGTTCCTCTGCAGCACCCCTGATGATGACGTCATGATCAGCCTTTGAAAAAGGGCTTTCTACCTTATGTGCGTATGGAATGGAATTGACTTTTGGACTATCATCATAACGCTATTACTGAGGCTATTACAGAGACTTTCATTCTTTGAGACATTTTAGGTGTTTTTACTGAAAGTTTATTTAGGTTTTATTTATTTATTTAACCTGACACTCCCCCACCGTTGTGTAATTACTCAGCGCCTCATACACCTCATAGTTTTAGATTGCGGATTTAGCAGAGTATATAGTGCGCTTGAGTCCCCAATTTTTTTTCCCCCTGTTTTTTATAACCCTGGTTGGAACAGCGGGATGCCACTAAACAGTGGGACACCAGGCAATCTTCACATCGCCGGTGCAGGCTAAATTGTATCTGCCAGAGCAAGGCGCCCAGTAAAACAGTGCTACAACGACTGAGTGAGTCTAATACACAGTCTCATCAATTATATACTGTTTTCTGTTCATATTCAATAGACCTTGTGTCCCAGTCAGATTGTCTATATACATCTGGACATTACATGACAATTATTTCATTCCAACAGCATAACCAAACATGGGCCAGATTGGTTAACTTTAACAACAAACGGATTATATTTCCCCAGTACTACACAATTGAGGGAAATTTGAAATAACTGTTTATACCGTTCTTGTCTTGTTTCCAATTTGATCACGGACATTTTTGGTCTACATGGTCTCACACTTAGACCATTAATGTAGTCATCATAATATCTGTTTAGATCAATTAATATCTGCAGTTTTTTGGATGTTTATGCAGTAATTGCTACTTATTCCCATGTCTATTTTAACAATGTTATTTTAATTGCTTGAACTGCACAACCATACTTTTTGCATCTAATAAATAATTGTATATTTATTGATTTAGTGCTACCTGGACTTTTTCTCTATTTTCTAAAGGTTTTCCTATTTTTCCGGTTTTGGCAGATACCGGTCCTGGCCAATAGTGCTCTAATAAATAAATAGGGACTATAAGGTATCTGATGTTCCTCGTTTATTTTTCTTGCATATGAAACTTATAATAGATAATATCCTATTCAGGATATAAATGTAAGCACTGGGGAGGATAGAGAGGTATGAAGGTGTATAAGTAATCAACTACAGATAATATGTAGTTTAACAGTTCACTCCTTAGGAATCTGTGTATATCCCTATCAACAAATATAAAACAAAATATATGAGAAGTGCTTCAAATCTTCCATGAAATTTATTAAATTCACCAGTATGCAATATACTTTATCTTTAAAAATGTAAAATTCAAATATGAAACTTGACAAAACATCAAGAGACTGAGGGGTATATTTACTAAAGACGATTTTGGTCAAATCTCCTCAACTCACGTGAGTTTGGAAGCGATTTGGCCATCACCATATTCACTAAAGGCAAAATCCTGTGACTCTTGCCTTTAGCAAATTCAACCCGCCAAATATTGTGGGACAAAAATCGGCCAGATGTTTGGCAGTGAAAATATACAGATCATCGGATTCACTGAAGGCGATTTGTCTAAATTGCCTTTAGATCACCAGCAAATCACTGAAAACAAACAAAAGGCTGTGTTCACACAGAACCTGAAAAACAACAATCTATTTGACATGTGTTTTCTGTGTGTAAAATCCAAGTGCAGCATGCTTGAAAGCCTTAGCCATGCTGTGCTGATAGAACTACAAGACTAAGCATTGCTTAGTTGTGTAGTAATATCAGTGTCAGCATGGAAAGACTTTTAAACATGCTGCGCTGCGTGTGGTGCATGTAAAAAAAATTACAGTCTACACAAAACATACAGTTATACATTAATATAAGAATGTATGTAAAATTAAAATTTTTCCTGACTAATAATGCCCCCTAAGGTGTAATCTGAATTTTTTGTGTGGTGTAGAAAAAGAATACAAAATTTTGACACTCACCATTTGTTGTCATCATTCTTGGGGAGAGTTGCTTGATGAGGTGAATCTTCTCCAGTTGCTTGTAGACTGTCCTCCGGTTGCTAGAAGTGGCGTCTCCGGTGGTGTATTCCGCTCCTTGGCCTCTTCTGTACTTGACACGTGGACAGGTTCCTGCTTCTTCTTCAGTGGCGCTCCTAGTGACCATTCGGTTGCTAGGGGGCAGCCTTTTATATTAATGATGACGTCAGAAACACTAGAGCCCCTAGCAGTATCCATGCAATAGTAAAAATTTTTGTTTAAAGATTTTTTTGATTTTTCTTTTTTAAAAGATTTATTTAACAAAATGTTTGTATTTGTAGTTCTTTTCAATTAAGTATGTCAATAGTACAATAGTAATAGAACTTTTATGTTTTTTGCTTATCTCAAGGATTTTTTTTTTTTACAAAGAAAGTATATGATGTTTGAGTTTTAAGTCCTTCTATTCACCAAACAGTAATGCAATGAAATGGCTGGCTTATCTCATAACAATCTTACAGAAGATGGAACCTATGATCTTTTGAAGCATAAGGAATAGTTTAATCTCTCTATCTTTCGCAAAGCTCTCGAGCGAAACGCGCGTAGGCGATAGCAAGGGAGAGCTACTTGTTTGGACCTCTCTTTAATATAACTTCCCAGCACTCTGTATTTATTATTTATTTAATTATTCCCTCAAATGTTAGGAGGGTGAAGATCCATCTAATATCACCAGTTCTATTTTGCGTTATATCACTCATTTGGTAGATGAATTATATAGCATGAGATCCCTCTGACATGAGGGCTCACAGCACTTATGACTTAGCGCATAACAAAGAATCTCTTATGCTCTTTGTTCTCAATATCATTATACTGTACATAAGATTTGAGCAATTTGGCGTTATCAGGCTTAATACACTTATGGTTTAGCGCTTGACAAAAAATGTTTGCTCTTTGTTTTCAATATCATTGTATATATGATTTGATCAATTTGACATTATCAGGCTTAAACTGGAACAATTATTTAGGCAATTGGACTGTGGATTATTATAAGGGTTGCATTTAATTTTGAGATATTAACTCCTATTAAACTATTAAAAGGAGATATTAAATAACAAAATGTACCTACAATCTTAAATTGTCTCTAGGAGGATAAGACAATTTATTTAATAAATAAGAACACCTTTTTAAACAGATGTATCATCTATGATCTGTTTACTTATTACTCATAAATGAACCTCTTATTAATCCTTTTTTGAATAAGAGTTCTTCCAATCACTTTTTGAACTGTTGACATTTAGATTCAAATTAATTTGGGATCTTTATCACTGACAGGTTTTATCCCATCTGGTTTTTCCATATTTCTACTAACTGCCGGGTTCTATACCTTTATATTGAGGTCTATACTTATATTCCCCCTTATTTTAGATCATATTTATTGTGTTGTGTATCACGTTTTGTTTATTTTATTCTAACTTTTTTCGTTGGCATCATCTGCCAACTTTAGACTTTTCTTGTCTCTTTTATATAAGCCCATTAATATTTGTATATTGACAGCAACCATACACATATATGTTTTTTAACTGAATCAATAAAGGAATATTTTAAACTTATGGTACTGCTGTCCCCAATCTAGAGGTATGAGAGTGCACCCTACTTTTCCCTTTCCTTTTTTCTTATTTTTCACATGCTATATACTTGAAATGAAGGGTAGAACCGGGGCATTAATATTATTTAACACAGAGACAATTGTGGCTTCTAATAATGTTGATTATCCCCTAGTCCCTTTAGTGACAGACTGAATTTTCATAATTGGGCTTATTAGTGGGCAAGATTTAATTAATTGGTGTGCAGCATTGTGTTTCTTAAACTACACTATAAACAACAAAGGACCAGATGTTATAAACAGAAAGCCATTAAGGTAATGGGCTATGAACTGATGCTTGCCACAAACCTGAATGCACCAGTGCAGAAAAGTGCTAAATTTCCCAAAAAAGGTACAAGAGATGGCATAACACATAGTTAAACAACAATCAAAAACTAACCTTGAGGCATTTTGAAACCCATGAATCTCAAAGCAGATTTAATATCCATCTTCGCCAGCTGCGCCCCTCTGCCGCAAGCCCCATCTCCAGTGCCTCCTCAAAAGAATGGTACACTACTCTGCACTGGTCCAGGTTAATGACATCAATCATCTAAAGACCCACAGGGTAAGACAAATGTTGCATTAACCTATATTCACCCTGGACCTTTTTAGGAACTAGACTCACCGGTGATATTACTAAATCCTCAACAGGAGGTACAGGGAAGGGACCCGCAATCCTCCCATGTGTAACCTCGTCAAAAATCTTCTGTTCCAACGTCCCTGGGAACTGCCTGACAGATTTTAAATTAGCAGGGGAACTAGGTAACTTAAAACCTATAGTAAAACCTTGGCACAAAAACTATACATCTTCCCATAAGGGGTAGACATCAAGCCAAAATGACAGCGGTATCTTTAACAGGGGACCTGGCTCTGCTGGTTACCCCTAGGTTACCCCACCCCCCGGTGACCTGGACATTACAGTCCATTGAAGGATGCACCGCCTCGCACATGAGACAACTGTGCCTGAACTTGCAAGCTGACCCACATGTACAACGGGTATTATTGAAGGCAAAGCAATTGCCCCTATTGCTGACGTCCACGATAGAAAACATACAAACAACTTCCTCTTTATTATTCTGTCCCCAATGGAGGCCTTTCACACACCGTTGAAGGTATATTGGGTGTGGCGCTTTTCTTCCCCCAGGAATCTACAAGGGTCCTCTTACCCTTTCACCCGCTGCTTAGCGACTTGCACAGCAACTTCATTACCTTGCTAGATTTGAAATGGGAGTCAGAGGAGCCCACTAAGGACAGACCGTCGGAAACTGAAGGGAAATTTTCAGAACCAGAGGTTGGTGCTAACTCACAGCTCTCCAATATATCCCCCTGACCACTGCTCCTTGGCTGCAAACCTGATGTTTCTGGCAACTGGACATCGGTGTGAGCTGATCCATCAGCTGGCCTCTGCAAGCTGCCAACCTCAAGACATCATGTGACCTCATTTCCAAGCTTGTGTAAACCTGTGTTCCTCCCCTCTCAGCACATTGCTGTTAATGCAGTGTAGACATTTATGACACAGAGAAGATTTATAGTGAATTACGCAGGCTACACAGTGTGTAGTACACTAACTTACATACTAATAATTTACCACACTAAACTGAATATTATTACAATATTATTACAATATTTTTTTATTCCATCATACCATATAATACAACATACATCCTATTATTACTTCATACCATATAATTCATGATGCTTCCTATTATTACATCACACCATATAATACACTAAACCATCCATTATTACATTAATACACCAAACCTTTTACTATTACCTAATAACATATAATACACCACACCTCCTATTATTACAGAATACCATATGTTACACCATACCTTCTATTATCACATAACATATAATACACCATATCTCCTACTATTACATCATACCATATGTAACACCATAACTTCTATTATCACATAACATATAATAACATCAGACCTCCTATTATTACATCATACCAATGTTACACCAAACCTTCTATTATCACATAATACATATAATACACCATATCTCCTATTATTACATCATACCAATGTTACATCAAACCTTCTATTATCACATAATACATATAATACACTATATCTTCTATTATTACTTTATACCATATGTTACACTATACCTTCTATTATCACATAATACCATATAGTACACCATAACTCCTATTATTACAGTGTACCATATGATGCAGGGGAGCTTACCCTATTATTTCCCTCCATGTCCCTAGAAGTGACCCCACAAGGGACTCAGAGACATGAGACCATGTGACAGGCTGCTCCCAGCGGGATTAGGTAAAAGCTGGAATCTGTAGCCCGGAACCTAGCTGGAACCGTTTAGCTGGCCACAGCGCCACCTATCTCCAGACGTTAGCAGCTGTAATAGCTGACCTGCTCTAACATCTTGTGAAGTGTTATTTTCATCAGAATACTTCTGCTAATGTTTTTCTTTCTCTGTGTGGGCTGTCATATCTCATGTGTTGCTGATAACAACCTATGTTATCAGCAGTTAAGCTCAAATAATGTATTCACTATGAAACAGTCCCAGTATACACATACATACAAAATACGAAATATTCTTATTGAATACTTTGTTCTTTACATAGTTGAATGTGCTGACAACAAAATCACACAAAAATTGTCAATGGAAATCAACTAAACTAAACTAAAGTGGAAAAAAACACTACAGGCTGATCCAACTTTGATGTAATGTCCTTAAAACAAGTCAAAATGAGGCTCAGCAGTGTGTGTGGCCTCCACGTGCCTGTATGACCTCCATACAACACCTGGGCATGCTCCTGATGAGGTGGTGGATGGTCTCCTGAGGGATCTCCTCCCAGACCTAGACTAAAGCATACGCCAACTCCTGGACAGTCTGTGGTGCAACGTGGCGTTGGTGGATGGAGCGAGACATGATGTCCCAAAACCGCACCAGCATATGGTCTCACAAGGGGTCTGAGGATCTCATCTCGGTACCTAATGGTGGTCAGGTTATCTCTGGTGAGCACATGGAGGGCTGTGCGGCCCCCCAAAGAAATGCCACCCCACACCATTACTGACCCACTGCCAAACCGGTCATGCTGGAGGATGTTGCAGGCAGCAGAACGTTCTCCATGGCGTCTCCAGACTCTGTCACGTCTGTCACATGTGCTCAGTGTGAACCTGCTTTCATCTGTGAAGAGCACAGGGCGCCAGTGGCGAATTTGCCAATCTTGGTGTTCTCTGGCAAATGCCAAACGTCACGTCCTGCATTGGGCTGTGAGCACAACCCCCACCTGTGGACGTCGGGCCCTCATAGAGTATGTTTCTAACCGTTTGAGCAGACACATGCACATTTGTGGTCTGCTGGAGGTCATTTTGCTTTGCACTGGCAGTGCTCCTCCTGTTCCTGCTTGCACAAAGGCAGAGGTAGTGGTCCTGATGCTGGGTTGTTGGCCTCCTACGGCCTCCTTAACGTCTCCTGATGTACTGGCCTGTCTCCTGGTAGCGCCTCCATGCTCTGGACACTACGCTGACAGACACAGCAAACCTTCTTGCCACAGCTCGCATTGATGTGCCATCCTGGATGAGCTGCACTACCTGAGCCACTTGTGTGGGTTGTAGACTCCGTCTCATGCTACCACTAGAGTGAAAGCACCGCCAGCATTTAAAAGTGACCAAAACATCAGCCAGAAAGCATAG
>WWET01006159.1:3260-17325 GCA_011038615.1 Limnodynastes dumerilii
CGGTTCAGCGATCCGTACGAACGCTGATCCGCACCAGTGTGGGAGCCCCCTCCTACACTGTACACTTGGCATGCTTCCCCTCACCCACTTTAACAAAGTTAATATCGTAAACCTTGCGTAACATCTGAAGGGCGCATGCATCTTCCAGTCAAGTCAGGCCACTTAAGCACACAGTTGACGACTTTTGCCAGCTTCACTCTGGGAGATCCCAGAGGGAAGCTAGTGACGCACGCAGGGGTCGAGGCTTAATGACGCAATGTATGTAAATTGCACATTCCGGGAGAGTCGGCAACACTGCTGAAGCACCTAGCATGTGTAAGTGACCTGACGGACTTAATTCTGGATCCAGCCCATTTTCCAATTGAAAAACGGCAGTTTTGCAAAGGTCTGGATCTAGTCCAGTGTGCAGGCAACACGTTATATCCCTGACAGATGTAATGTGTAGCTTTAATCAGGAAGGACAATCATACACTATTAAAAACATTTTAATGTGAGTGGACATACAAAAGAAATTCCTGCAGTACCGATAGGTTATTGAAATCTAGAGAACGCACTACAGTAATGCAGTTCAGTTGATTATTCGGCAGGTTAGACGACGCTTTTTAGGAGGTGACTAGTTTTATACCATTTAAAAATATCACCACTTTCTCTGTATTCTAAAGAAAACGTCAACTCCAACGTTTAACTAAAACGCACTGCGTTATGACGCAGCGTTTTCTATAATTCTCACTTTAACGTTACAAAACGTCACAGAGCGCATGTGAAAGAGAAACGTCACAAAGCCCAACTGGGAGAGCATATTACAGCCCTGCCTGTATGTCAGAAAACAATCATGATGATGCGCCGAGCGAAGGCGTGTCGAGGTCGTGGTAAGGCCCGCAGTGGAGCGGATGGGGATTGGCTTGGGGAAACGGAATTGGGTCACGTGGGGCGTCGTCGGCCGGCGCGGAGGTCGCTGAAGTCCAAGATGGCGGCTGAGCTAGTGGAAGCAAAGGTGAGACCGGGAAAGAGGGGGTGGAACCGACTCTTGCAAGTTGTTACATAAACGTCTCAGCGAAACGTCACTTTTTTTTGTTAATTTTTTATATTAACACATAGCATTTAATGTACGTAGTCATATGTTGCGCTCGTTACTGTGTACCCAAACCCGTTATGTTGCCTTTATTATTGTTGTACTTTCTCATGTATATTTGCTCTCAGCCGGTAGCTGAAAATAAGCTACAGGGCTTGCAGTATGTTAACGTGCTTTCATATTAACAAATACTTGTCTCTATAAGTTTTGGAGGGATATCGCTGCGTAATCCAAATCTTCCTTTGAGGGTTCTAGGTTATTTGGATAATCCGAGCTCGGGTGTGTAGTGTATAAGATATAAAGGGCGCTCAAAATCAAGTAATATATTGAGACACTTATGGCACTATGAAGTGCGTCTTCAATATAAACGGTAAAAGTAGGAAGAAGATGCAGCCAACTAGAGGAGACCGTGCAAACAATTAGAGTGGAATAGACAAAACCTAGTGACGTTTTATTAATGCAGAATAAGTACATATGTAATACTGACATCACTCTTTGTTGTGGTTGTACCTTTTATCTGTACACATCCTAAAGATGAGCACTGCATTTCATGTGTTACACATTTTGCTGGACGTGATAACTTGCTATTACAAGTCTAGTTATCACATCTCTGAATATTGTTGCAGGTTTGTGTAATAACAAGGATGCGTTTCCATGTTGTACAAGGCCATACTAAATTTGTAAGACTAAACTATGTTTATTTTCTGCCAGCTTGTGGTCCTAATTGTAGAGTACATTTCCACCTTCCATAGTAGATTGAATTATGTTCGTGTAAATCAGCATCCAAATTGCCATCCTTCAAATATATTACTGTTATTCATTTAAAACAAAATATTTAATTAAAAAGATTACAATGTATAATACCACACCAAGAAAAGCTTTGCAAACTAAGAAATAAACACTGCATAAAAACAAGAGCCAATTGGCTCCTAATTTGCCTGTCTAGATATTTCAAGATTGTTTATATTTTGAGGTTGTTTACACTAATGGCCTTTGCAGAAATGCTTTTTCATTATTTGTGGCATGCGAAGTGTGTAATTGAAAATATTTCTGTGGAGATTGTTGAGTAAAAATAAAAAAATACCTATATATTCTCAACATAATGGAACTGTTGTATTCTTGGGCAGTCGTTTGCGATGCAAAATATATATAAAAAAATTACTTGTGTTACTGCAAACTAACGTCAAGATTATTTTTAACATTATTATTTGTCAGTAGTCCTTTCATTTGGGCTGGCCATATTCCATAGGTAAGGTATAATACAATTTAAGAAAATAAAGTAAGTTCAAAAAAATACTTTTGGTAAAATTTAGTTGGTGTTTCATGCATTTGATCTTCATCTTGTTAAAGCAGGGCTCGATAAATACTTGTTGCCATGGCGACTAAGATTTGGGACCTGGTGCCCGATGTGTCATGAAGGAGAAAATGCTGGTAAGGTTACCCTGTGGCCTACTTCTCCATCTCCCCTGTTTGCCTGCTGAAACAACTGGGACCGAAGCACAGTGCATGCTTGTCCCTGTAGTTTCAGCGGACGAGGAATTAGGTAATCTGCAGGTAGTTTCTTCCCCCTTGGGTCATCAGGCAGACAGCTTCTGCGGGTGACATAGGAACTTGAAAAGGCTTCATCGGGTAAGTACATGGTTTTTATGTGTATAGTACGTGTGTGTTTTCGCTTATATAGGGTATTTATGTAGTTAGCTCTGGTTACTAAGTTTTTTTTGGGCTCCTAACTACTTCACAAATTGGTTGAGTTCTGTGTTAAAGTATAAGAGCATTTTGTTTTATTGCCTGAATTAGCAAAAATTCTTTCATAAATCAGTTTCAAAAACCTAAAAACACGAATGCCCTATAGACAATATGCATACACCTTTTTCTCACTAGATTTCTTTATTAACAGGTTTTTATATTGTGCCATCATATTATGAAGCACTACAATTAAAAAAAAAAAAATAATAATAATAATTTACATCAGTCCCTGATGTAAACACAAAGACAAATACCTAGGTTTAGTCTTAGTTAGCAACCTACTAGCATGTTTTGGAATCTAAAGTACCTGGAAGAAACACACGCAGATGGGGAGAACATGAAAACTCCACACAGATGAGGCTTAGTCTGAGAATGGACTGCATTCAGTCAGGGCTGGGAAGAAGTGCTATAAATTTGAGCCACTGTGCCAGCAAATTTTTGATAACAATAGAGGACTTTTTTTTCTTTTTGTTTTGAAAAGCATTAAATCAAAATAGTGGAAAATGCTCAGCAAATCCTAGGATCATGTCGTGAAGTTTCAGTGGGCATAGGGATTAAAGAAGAAATTACTGCAACAGTTTACCAACAAGGTGACTGGAAGTTATGACCACTTCTTCCCTGCTCCCACCGAGACTGCTGTGTAAGGGAGACTTGAGGTTAAAACAGTGTAATTTTTCATCGGACTGATGGGCAGCGTGCAACATGAAGGAGAGAAGATGAAGCCAGAAGACTTTGATAGGTGAGTGAATTGTGTGAGGAGGGGTGGCTACTTCACCAGGGCTCGACAAACCCTGGTAGCCTTGGCGATCAGAAATTTGTACCGGATGACCAGTATTACCAAAGAGGTTTATCCATGCTCTGTTCCCTTTTGGTTGCCCGCTGAAACTGCTGAGGAGGGCTTGAACCTGTTTCTGAGAACGGGAACGTATAGAAACCGATATGTGGTCATTCCTGTGTCCGATGAAGAACAAATCTTCAGAGAATGGCACTTGGTAGATCAATAGCAAAATTGTAATAAGACCACTGTCTACCGTTGCTCAACATTGGAGAGCACCACTCTACTGCAATTGTGTACAATAGAAAAGAGTGGAGCGCTGGTACAACAGTGGTTTTATACATATAAATAAATAAATTGTAGGCTCAATAATAAACAAAATTATGACATAAAAATAAAAGATGTGGTCTTAAAACAATTGTTATATTGTGCAAAATGACATTCTCCCCCTAAACAGGCCATTATATTGGGGCCCCATATTAGTAGATGCAGCAATAAGATGGTAGCAACACTTTCAAAATCATAGGATGAGCAGATGGTGCTGGTGCAATAAGAAAAAGCACAACAGAAAAAAACAGTCAGTGGGGTTGCTATTACATGTTCCCCATACATTGTAGCACGTAACTTACAATTATTGAAACGCTACACGTTACGAATGATAAACACCTGAATTCACGTGCAGTGGAACTGCTAAGTCGGCTTTTTCGCTATCCATAAGATACTTCATTAATTGTCTTGATCAAGCACGGACTCCAGAGTTGGGAGTAAACAAATTTTCAGTGCTGCTATTATCATTACATCAACACTATTTGCTCATCCTTTGGAGGTGTTTCAGCCATCTTATTACTGTATCTACTTAAATAGGGCCACAATATAATTGACTGTTTAGGAGAAGCATGTTATTTAAATTACAATTGTTGTTAGAAAACATATTTCACTTTTATGTTTGCATTTTGCTGTTTATTGTGTGTACGATTTTCTTCACTTCTGTTGTCCTCCTGCCTGGTAGCTGACACCATGGAGGAGTAAAGCGTGGTAGAGGTCTAAAACATGTGAATGAACAGTGTGTGTATACTTGGGTTGTGGCTGGTCCACTTTTGAGGGTATGTGCATGTGAGTGTATAAAATATCAAAATAGACAGCTATGGATTTATTGTATCAGGTTTTTTTTTTTTTTTTTAAACAAATTTATAATGGTTGTAGGATGTGTATGTATACATACAAACATAATTACCTATATAAAATTAGTTGCCAAAGCCTGGGTCCTCCAAGACCTGATCTTTAGTCTATTTTAAAGTAAACAAATCAGTAACTCAAAGTGTTTGTGTTCTCTATATTATCTTTATAAGCTCCCTTGTCCTAACTTGCCGCCAGGTATTTTATTGTTTTAAAAAGTTATTAAAACATGTTAAGTTGCAGTTTATAAGTGTCATCTAAAATGTTAAGTTTAGAATTCTCTTAGCAACCTTAATTGTAATGGGCGAGGTGTTCAAAAATGTATTATATATATTTTTATAATATAAATATTTTGGTCATGGATTTTCTGTGCTCTAAGGGAATATAATGCTTGGAAATCTGATATAATTCATCATGGCAAATGAAGTAGTAACCAGAAGACGAACCCACTGTGCACAGTGGAATTCAATAAATTACATATAAGCTTGTTTTAGTTGTGCATCAATAGGAAGGTCACACTGATGAATTGTGACTTGCTAATATAGTTTGTATATATGGCATTACCAATTTGTGAAATTAAGCAGTAGTTTTCTTGATGCTTTGCTATTAATGATAAGAGGGGCATGGGCAAAATCTGTTCTAATATCTTAAAACTATTAGAATGTGTTTAGATCTGGTGAACAAGTATGTAGTAGTCATGGTTTCTTTTGGAAATCAGCACTATGGGGTAGATCCAGAACTACGTGTGTGCGTACGTATATTCGCGGAGCGTATTTTCGTACACGTAAGTTCGCTACACTCCCCACGGCACACCACTTGCACGGACGTATTTTGTCAAAATACGGGACCCAAACCCTACCTTAACTTTTCCAAACGTAACATCATACGTCCGCTAACGGACGTACTGACTACGCGAACGTACGCAGCTTAGCATTCCCATACTGTACACTTTAAATACCACCCCCCGCCTACTTCACGTAAAACGCACGTATTGTTGACTAATGTAAATTTGTCACTCCCACACGTAAGTATTTACGTGAGACATACGTGATTCACCCATACGTTCTAAAATACGCTACGTGAATGTGCGTATTTTCTATTGTGCGCATGCGCAGTGTGTTCAAATCTGCGAATTTACATCTCCGCCACACGTAAATTCGCGGAAATGCGTAGTTCTGGATCTGCCCCTATATCTATAGCCTTAATTTCATTGGTACCACTTGCAAATATGGGACTGGATCCAGACTTAAGGAGCTTGAAATTTGTGGTATGTATGTATGTATGTCACTCCAATATCGTGGAGAAAAGCGGCACTCAGAGACTAAAAGTAGATACACATCTGTTTATTCTATATGGCAGAAAATCCGACATTTCAGTGGCTATAAGCAACCGATTGCAGTCCCCGGTCAAACTTTGATTTCCGAAATAGGGACATCCGAAATTCCCTTTTCAGATGTCCCTATTTCGAATAATGCCCAGTTTCTATTTTTTTTTCCAGAATGGGTGAGTATGATCGGCATACTCGCCCATTCTAATTCGCAAATACCACCGCCGCCGCTGGTATTCCTCCGCCGCGCCACTACTGCCGTACTGCAGGAAAGATGAGTAACCTCTCCAGGGTACGGGGTAGGGAGGGTTAGGGTCACCCAGGTCGGACCCAGAAATAACCCTTCTTATGACCCGGTTCCAATTCCTGGGTCATTAGACCCGGGTAGAGGCACATGGACTCTTTCACACTGCACCTCGACCCAGGTTGTTGCGGCTTGCCCTGACAATAACCCGGGTTTTTGTTGCGATGTGAAAGGGGTAGAAGTGAGATTTAGAGGCTGGATTCTCACAATTAAAGTTTTAAATTTGTTACATTGGCACTAACAATTTGATAGTGATATTGAACTGGCTTACTCATCACAAAATACCAATCAGCACTATAGCCCTTTATTATATGGACTAGTGCTTCCCTTGTTTCTGGGAAGTGCTAATGTCTGTAAACAAATATTTACAATGTTTACAAACATTAGTGGCTTCTGGGTGCACATGTTTTCTGGTTTGTGCAAAGCTGCTTATGTATAGAAGGCAGAGTTTGATACATTTTGGTACATTTTAGGCACCAGCACAAAAACTCCTTAGTCCAAAAAAAAAAAAAAACACAAACCAAAATGTGCACATACACCCTCACAATTTACTTAAATATCAAAGTCTTCTTGGACTTTATGTTGGTTGCCAGGATATGAGAACAACCACTTTAGTTTATCCACAAAGGAGGTCCCCCCTGCGGCCACTAGTCACTTGCCCGCTAAAAGTAATGAGAGAAAGAGGCTTTGGGATGACCTTATCCATCTTGTGGATAAGCCAACTGTTGCTCCTTCATGTGAATTCAGTAGCCAGCTTTCAATTTATAGTCTACATGGCGACTTTGCAACCAGTATTTATAGAACTCTTATATAAGGGCCTAAATGGCACTTCAGAAAAGCCCCCATGTGAGTGTGTGGTGCCCGATAGTTTTTCATTTTACGCAGTCTGGTGTTTTAAATTTGGGAGACTGTTAGGTATTGGTAATTTTAGTGCAATAAAGTTTTTGTTTTGTTATTTAACTGCACATATTTTACTTGACTTTTTTTTATGGAACTACAAGTGCCAACAGGCCCTGGCTTGTTTCACAATAACAAAATGAGTTAATACTGTTTTTTTTTTATTGTACATACCTTGCAGCCCACTGTTTGAGAGGAGGTGTGTTTGTGTGTGTAAGGGTGCAACATGTTGCATTTGCCCTTCATGATTTTACCAATCCAGGCGCATCGTACTTATTTTTATTTTTATTTTACTTTGTTTGTTACCTCTATTGCTGGTTACAGAGGTCAGGGAAGTTCTCATTTCTAACTTGAACAGCATACGCACAACAAATTTTTCCTTATTTACTGCATCTGTTATGCAGTACACTTGAAGCAGACATGCAATGCAAATAATTTTGGTTCATTAATCTGTGCTAGTTTGTGCGTACATACTGACAATTTTCAGGCTAATATTGTGGTGTTTACCTAGGTTAACTGATTGTTATGCAGTTTTTAAAGCTGCATGTGGTTGACCTTTGAGTAGAGTAGTGGTTCGAAATGTGAAAAATCTTTCATAAAATCTTGTATAATATGTTCTAGTGTGTTTGTGTAAAAGTTATATTTAAATTGTTTACATGTCATTTTGTCTGGGAGATTACATTAGTTTGGGGTTTTTGCTGAAAATAATAGGATTTTAATTGCCTTTTTAATTTTTTCCTCAGAATATGGTTATGAGTTTTCGAGTATCAGATCTCCAAATGCTTCTGGGCTATGTTGGACGAAGTAAAAGTGGCTTGAAACATGAGCTTGTCACACGTGCATTGCAACTGGTACAGTTTGATTGTAGTCCTGAAGTCTTTAAGAAGATAAAAGAGCTCTATGAGACGAGATATTCAAAGAAGGCAGCTGATGTAGTCACCCCAGCTCCAGCGCAGGCACCACATCGTTCACCAGACTCTTTAACTATCCACACATCCTATGACCATGGATCATCTGGTCCTAGGACTTCTCTTTCTCCACCTAATATGGACTATCCAGCTTTGTATGGAAAACATGTGAATGGCCTTTCTCGAATACCCCCCAAAATGATGACCAAGCCTGAGGTGCGACTCGTGAAATTGCCCTTTTATGATGTTGTTGACGAACTTTTAAAGCCAACGGAGCTTGGTGAGTTAGAAATGATATTACAGTGCCATATAACACTGCACTTCTGTTTGAAACTACTTCATTGTGAGTATGTATTCCATATCTAATAATGGGACTTTGTGAAACCATATATGGGTGTTGTATTTATCAGTTGTAATTGATACTTAAAGGTGGTTATGTAAATAGCTTGGAGTTTTTTCCTAACTAATTGGAGAACAGCATAAAATGCAGTACTTATCAGAGATTGTGTACCCAATTAAACGAAGTGTTATTGCTGTTTTCTCCAGCAGGAACTCAGTGCTGTCTAGTACATTTCTCTGTAACGATCAGAAATTGAAAGCTGCAAAATTCCTATTATGGTGGCGTTACTGCTCTCAAAGTTATTTAAGCCTGCCTTAAAACACACACTTAAAATTCTAATTGTAATAGGAGATTTCATAGATGATTTCACTAATTTCTCCTACGATATTAAAAAACACAAAGGTTTTTGTTCAGGCCGTTAAAGACTGTAGTATCAAGGCTGTGTATGCATCAAGCTTTTTCTTCCATTCACTAATGCTGACTACTGATAACTATGGGCTGTATCCAGATGTTGATTAGCGAGTGAACTCCCATGTCACTCTCCTCCAATATGGAGTTTTGTTAAAACCTATGCCCATAAACCTACCTTTTAGTTTTCAGCTTAGCGATGCTCATACTATATAATTGAAATGGTTGCTCCCAGCAAGCTTTGGCCATTTGTAGGGTAAGACCCGCTCTGTCGTATGGATCTCCTTGCTTATGGATTTGCTTTCCGTTTGCAGAGAGTTCTGCTGCTTAACATCTGCCTGGTGAATGTGCAATTATAATGTTTAGGCTGGCTTACGCAAGCAGCTTGTGTAAATTTCCTAATGTTACTAAGTGTGGATATGGCCCCATTTTATTGTGAAGTTTGTCATTCTATTAACAGACAACGAAAAGTTGTTGATTGGTAATTCATATTAAGGAATTGTTTTGAAATTATTATCTGTCTATTGGTTAATGTCTGATTTTAAAATTTGGTGTTGTGTCAGGGCTTGACAAATTTTCCCAAAATCTAGGGGCCAGGCCAAAAATCTAGGAGCCAGATCGATATCTGATTTTACTTACCGTACTTACCGCTGGCTCTGCTCGACGTCGGGCTCGGCACTGAGACTCCGCGCAGGGATGGCAGCTGCTGGATAGCAGTCAGCAGTTCTCTCTGCGCGGAAGGAAGAGAACGTCACTGTGACCGCCCAGCAGCTTGCGCACATACGCTGGCGGCACAGTGAGGACCGAGAGAGCGTGGGGACGGTTGGGAGCAGAGGCGTAACTACAAAAGGCTGGGCCCCATAGCAAATTTTTCAATGGAAGAATGAAAGAAAATTGGCTATCACTAACCTATTTGGGGTGTCTGTGTCCCCGGCGAGCCGTCTTATTTGACGAAACTACCGCCGCACGGGGCCCGCAAACATTGGGGGGCCCGGTAGGGTTACCACCTTTTCAAAAAGAAATTCACGGACACAGACCCCACCCCCCTCGGAAAAAAAATTGGAAATGGCACATTTATTTTTGTTTTTAAAAAAATATATATTTTATTTATTTTTTTCATTCAGAATAAGTTAGGAGTTAGGATTAGGGATAGGAGTTAGGGATAGGAGTTAGGGATAGGAGTTAGGGATAGGAGTTAGGGATAGGAGTTAGGGATAGGAGTTAGGGATAGGAGTTAGGGATAGGAGTTAGGGATAGGAGTTAGGGATAGGAGTTAGGGATAGGAGTTAGGGATAGGAGTTAGGGATAGGAGTTAGGGATAGGAGTTAGGGATAGGAGTTAGGGATAGGAGTTAGGGATAGGAGTTAGGGATAGGAGTTAGGGATAGGAGTTAGGGATAGGAGTTAGGGATAGGAGTTAGGGATAGGAGTTAGGGATAGGAGTTAGGGATAGGAGTTAGGGATAGGAGTTAGGGATAGGAGTTAGGGATAGGAGTTAGGGATAGGAGTTAGGGATAGGAGTTAGGGATAGGAGTTAGGGATAGGAGTTAGGGATAGGAGTTAGGGATAGGAGTTAGGGATAGGAGTTAGGGATAGGAGTTAGGGATAGGAGTTAGGGATAGGAGTTAGGGATAGGAGTTAGGGATAGGAGTTAGGGATAGGAGTTAGGGATAGGAGTTAGGGATAGGAGTTAGGGATAGGAGTTAGGGATAGGAGTTAGGGATAGGAGTTAGGGATAGGAGTTAGGGATAGGAGTTAGGGATAGGAGTTAGGGATAGGAGTTAGGGATAGGAGTTAGGGATAGGAGTTAGGGATAGGAGTTAGGGATAGGAGTTAGGGATTTGGGAGGTATCTTCATCCCGGCAAAACCTGGTCGCCAGGCAGCAAAATCTAGTCGCCATGGCGACCGGGATTTGTCGAGCCCTGGTGTAAGTGCACATAAACTATTTTAATATGTAAACACTGGCAATAATTTAATGTGTATGCAAAGAAACAATTCCTATGAACTAAACTGGATACACACTTGCAGAATATCCTTGACTTCCAATAAAATGTTCTGACAGCCAGGGGATATTGTGCAGCTTGTCCAAACTTTGGGCCTATGTCGCTATGCCATCCTGTAGAATTAGTATAGTGGAGGTTGAATCTGCTGTGCAAACCCACTGGTGCTTATCTCGGGGAGGCAGCGTTATTGCACTGTCTGTCATCACTGCAGACCCCACACCCAACTCTCAGGAATCTAGCTGGGAGGCCACCACTCTGTTAACCCTTCTATTTTTCTAGCAGTTAGTGTTAAAATCGGGAGAAACCCAATACCAGCACCAAGCTTGTACAGCGCTAGTGTTGGCTTTAAATAGATAGGAGCCATACATGATTTTAGATTTATTTCAAAATGCTGTTTCCGAAATAGACAATTAGAAGATTTAATTAATAAATGGGTAAGTATACCGACTGGTATTCAATTCTTTTGCAAACCGCCGACGCAGTCCCGTCACACCACCACAGACCTGTTGGACAGGGGAGTATTACAGGAGTCTTAGGGTCAAGCTGCAGAGAAGGGAGTCTACAGGTCAGTCTGCAAAAACACAGAAGGTTGGGATTGCATTAATACTGATTCTTCTTTCTTTGGTGGATCGGTTGCTTCTCCTCTGCGAGACAGCAAGGCTTTCAAAAAAAGGGACGTTCTCAGTGACGATCCAAACCCATTTCTTTCAAGAATCACTCAGTCAGGAATTGAATTTCCTGCACTGCATTGATTTCACAATATGACTGATATCTGCAGGTCGCTTTCTACACACTTTACAGTTAGGCAGATGACTTAAGCATTGGTTGATCTGTCCAGTATCTGTATAATGCACACATTCAGTCCTATATTGGTTGGTCTCAAATGTAAAACAACAATTCATTTACACACTTTTTGATCTTTCAGTTTTTTATATTTCTTTAAGGAAAGATTTTTTTTCAGAATTGAGCAGTTTAGCTAATGGAACTCATGGCTAGGTCTGAGATAATTAAAATTTTCAGATTATAAAAAAAAAAAAAAGGATTACTACTTTTATATTTAAATATCAAACTTTTAACTGAGATTGGTTAATTTAAATAACCTCTATCATTTTCTGTAATGAATTGTATTAACATGTGGTACATGTCTTGTTGTGTGTTTTGTACCGTTTGTCAGAAAGTTCAGCAATATTGAGAAATAATGGCTTGGCAAAAAAAAAAATTATAATTGTTCTAACTCTAGTCCACTGGAAAGAAAAAAAAGATTGTAAAAAAGATTTTACAATATACAGCGCTTAAATCTAAGGTATTCCAGAGTACTAATAGTGTAAGTACAGGATAGACTGAATAATAAATGATGGGTTTAAAAATATATGTAAACACTTTAATTGCTATATCATAAAAACAATGAGTAATATTGCACTAATAACAGTCCGCAGAATTATGCTCCTTGAGCTCTTATCAGTAAAGTATGAAACATATATGTCCAATAGCACTTGCTAAGTAACTCCAATATAAATGTGTAAACCGTCGATATAAACTGATCTTAGTGGAGATAGAAAATCAGGCTAATGGTACTAATGAAAAGTCACGGATAGTACAGTCACATTACCACATGGGCAATGCAAATAACACTCTCTTAGGAGCCCTTGCGAAAGTCCCAAAGCCAGAACAAAGGATTATAAACCGAAGCATCCCTCCACGGGTTGCCGTGGTGATGCTGAAAACTCTCGTCCCAGCTGTGTTGGTAAGAAGGCGTTTTAGATGCACCGTTGTGTGGATTTTTCAGCTGTGCTGTAGGTTGACTTGATTAAGCATTGATGGTAAAACTTCTCCACAATAAATGTTAGGGTATCTATGGATATAGTAGATTGCTGTATTGAGGAATAGCAGGTTATACCAGAGTGGTGTTGATGAAACTGGCAACGCGTTTCGTTCTGATTGAGAACTTTATCAAGCCACAGAGAGTGCAAGTGAGCTACCTGTGTTTCGAGCCAATATATATATTACACACCTGAAGAATAATTAAGCATTTAACAGACCTGTGCTAAAAATGTCGTTTCTCAATACAATATGAAACCTTTTGCAAAATACAATGTATCAATACATAAATACAAAAACAGAAACAAATATATATATTTATGAAACTCCATTCTACACCTAAAGCTGGTCACACTAGAGCGATTATCGGCCCAAACACATGATTATTGTGGATTTGGCCAAATATTGCTTCAAGATTGACAGGAGACCCAGCCAATCGGAGAGAGACTGCAGCCAGCCAATCAGAGAGAGACTGGAGCCAGCCAAAAGGCTAGCTGTAGGTTCTCCAGCAGAGATAATCGCCCCTAGCCTCTGCTGTGTATGGTGCCGATATCAGGAACTTTTCCCAGCGGAAAATCGTTCTGGTTATCGGCAAGCACACGCTGGGAGCGATAATCTCTCTAGTGTGTGTCCAGATTAAAACATTAGTGTCACATATGCCCCTTTATTAGTTCTCCATGTACTTCATGTTATTTGGGGCACCAGACACAGCTTTTGCTCCAATTTTGGAGGGTGTAAAAGTGCTTTTCTCATAAGATATAACTACATAAAATATATAAGGCAGTAGTTCAGTATAACAACTTGTCATTTGATGTTCATAATTAACCATTTATTTAGGGCAACAAAATATTAGGTTAATTAAAAATAAACTGATAAAGGGTTAAATCCTCATAACATGAACAACGGGGTGGGAAATGGCAGTAAGTGGAAGCGTTTCCACTGTGTGAGGGAGGGATGTAAATCTAACAGTTAGGGCTGGTTTAGGCAGAGGAAAAGATCTGGTCCATTGTCATCATCCTGAAAAAGTTACCAAATGAATTACCGTATTTCCCCACGTATAAGACGCACCCCGTTTTTGGAGCCTAAATGGGAAAAAAAACAACATTTTAAATGTATTTTTTAATCTATTATTCTAAGCATTATTTAATTAAAAATGGGATGCATCTTATACAAGGGATCAGGGGATGTAATACTGAACTTACCTTTTCTGTCATTGTACAGCGCACACCGCGAGGGAGAGTCTGAGTCAGAGCTGCATGGGAGAGAGCCTGAAACTGCCGGAGGGACCCTC
>WWET01006159.1:18698-30280 GCA_011038615.1 Limnodynastes dumerilii
ATATATATATATGTGTGTATATGTGTATGTATGTGTGTGTGTGTATATATACCCTTTTTGTGTGCTGTCCAATATTCGTCATTATTAACCTGTATTACTTGGTATTGATAAGGTATGCCTTTCAATCGTTTATACATTGTGTTATAAAGGGATGGCACCACTGCACTGGTAAAGAGGGTAGTAGTTCATCATTTTACTTTACAGTGGTAGCTAATATACAAATAGCTGTATAAAATGGGCCTGTGTTTTTATAATTTAACTATCGCACTGTTTTATATACTGAATATAGAAAAATTGGTAATATTATATACATGGGTTATACTGCAATCAGGGATCCTTCAATTACTGAAGTTACTGACTTTCCAAGTTGCTGAGAGCCATTTAACATGTAGACAATAAAGCTGGCCATACACTAGAGCAATTAATGGCCCGATCATCCAGTTATCGGGTGATTAGGCAAATAATCGCTGTAGTTTGTGGGAAAGATAAATTTTTCAAATCCCAAATAAACGTGCCAAAAACACACTTTTGTCATGTTTTGATTTATATCTGGAACAAGCTCCCGATATCTTCTAGTGTATGGGGATTTGCAAATATTGGGTCCACTATTACAACACTGCCTGAGGTTCTGTTGTACTGTGACAGAGGACCCAGCAAAGGGATAGAGGACACAGTGTCTTCTCTCCCACTGGGTGTGTACGGTCACTGTGAGAGGTTCTGCACCGTGCTGCAGAACCTCTCATACTATCTTTCAAATTATCATTCCAAAAATTAGTTTTTTTTGCAGCCAGCCAATAGGCTAGCTGAATGGGTCTCCTGTTGGAATTGACAGGAGACCCAGCCAATCAGAGAAGACTGCAGCCAGCCAATAGGCTAGCTGCAAGATTTTTCTCCTAGAAGTATTAATCCCAGCAGGAGAAGTGAACGGTGCCAATATTGGGACCTTTCCCCAAAGGAAAATCATCCCGTTTATCGGCCATTTCCCACTGGGATCGATAATCATCCTAGTGTATGCCAGCTTAAGTCAAACGAAGTAAGATTTAAATATAATTGGGCTGCATTCAGACTTCTGAGAAGGGGATGTTTTACAATCAATAGGAACCAAAAACCTCCTATGTTTTTTTTTTTTTTCTTATGGAAAGTAGTGCATTTTTGGTGCTGTGTTCCAAGTACAGATCTGGATCCAGAATCCTGTGCTGGTAAAAAAATCCATTGCATGGGACATAACAGGAAGCAGAAGACATGCTAATAGTAAAGTAAGGGCTGCACCATTGCCATTTTATGTGGTAACAGTGCCAAAAAGTAAAGTAGGTATCATGTGGCATAAATCCTTGCAGGGTGTATATTTCAGTGATAATTTAATGATCTTAAACAAAACACTTGAAACACTGTTAAGAGGCAGGTAAACAAACTTTGAGGAGGTGAACACCTGAGTTTATTTTTTGACACCATCTTTTATAACAGAATATACAGCATAAGCATAAATTCCTAAATGTAAGAAATTTTGTCATTTGCCTCTGTATGGGTCCCAATAATAATAATAATGGCATATTAACATCTGTAGCGTCGGATACTTTACTAACACCTTTTATACATTTTTTTTTTTTTTCCCCATCAGTTGCTCAGAACAGTGAAAAACTCCAAGACAGTCCTTGTGTGTTTGTGTTGTCTCCAAGACAAGTGGACCTGATAAAAAATTCAAGGTACTATTCTACATTTTCATTATTTTTTTTTTTTTGCATACAAACCTTATTACTCTGAGAAAAATTATTTTTTTTAGATTTTTTTGAAAAAGGATTGCATCGTGTAAGGCAAGAGTACCTATTAGGGCATTCTTAAAAGAATTTTATTGTTGAATCATTGTTTTGAATATAGGGGTAGAATGGACTGACAGGTATGAACTAACTGTCGAAACTATAACCTTGCATTACAACAATGGTATACCATAACATGATCTTTAACAGAGGAAGGTTGCTCCATGTTCTGTTCCAGTTGACTGTTATGAGCTATTACCGGTAAGCGTATTAAATGGCCCTTATTGGAAAGGGCTGTTTTATAGCAGCCAGTTCCGAAATGGCTCTCTAATCGATTGCTTCTGCCTCACCGAAGAGTAGCAATCAATCATCCCCGGACAAAGATGCAGCGGCGAATGGTAAGTATTTATTTAACCTCCCAATCCTTACCCTAACCCTAAGACTCCCATGTAATACTCACCGGTGCGGCAGGTCTACGGTGGCGGTTTCCTAATTGATGAAAGGGTAAGTATGCTGAAAATTAACTTCAGCATACTTGCCTATTCATTAGTAAAACTTTCTAAAATGAGCTTTCAGCTGTCTTTTTGAAAAAAATGAATTTTGTTACTGAGAATGCACCCCCTGGGTGTGATTTTAGTACAATTAAGCAGGTGTAAAATGTTTTAGACTATTCATATGATTTAATTTATTGTGTTCTTTATATATTTTGTTATTTAAACTGTTACAAAAATACATTGGAATGGATGCCTAGGTATTGGCAAGGGATAATCTAGATATTGTGGGAATCACAGAATCATGGTGCGATGAAAAGCATGACTGGGACCTAGCTATACCGGGTTATAATTTATTTAGAAAGGATAGAGTAGGAAAAATTGGGGGAGGAGTATTATTGTATGTTAGGGAAGGGTTAAATTCTACTTTAATAGGGTGTATTGGGAAAAAAACTGAGGCACTTTGGGTAACCATAGAAACCCAGGGTGTTACTCTTCGTACTGGAGTGATATATAGGCCACCAGGGCAAGAGAAGGAAATGGACAATGTTCTATTGCAAGACATTTCTAAAATGGCATTAAAAGGGGTGGTAATAATCATGGGCGATTTTAATCTACCTGATGTAAACTGGGATAATTCTTCAGCAAGCTTCACTAGAAGTGGGGACATTTTAAATTCATTACAGGGAGTGTCCCTTAAGCAACTGGTGAGAGAGCACACTCGCAAAGAGGTCATCTTAGATTTGGTACTTACAAATGGTGACCGAATCTCAGAAGTAAGTGGCGGTGAGGGTGCTAGACTTTAGGAAGGCAGATTTGTGGAAATGAGAAAATGTGTAAGTGATTCTTTGGCAGAGTGGAGGCACATGAAAGGAGTTCAGGAGCAGTGGGGACATTTAAAAAAAAAAAAATGCATTTATAACAGCAACAGACCTTCTTAGACCTTGTATAAGAATGGTTAGAAAAACCCTCAGAAAAAGAAAGTCAATGTGGTTTACAAAAGAGGTAGCAACTATAGTGAAAGCAAAAAAGATGGCCTTTCGGAATTATAAGCAATCTCAGAGTAATGATGACAGAGAGGTGTATTTTACAAAGTAGGAGGCTAAATAAAAAAAAGGTTATCAGAGCAGCAAAGGCACAAACTAAAGAAAAACTGGCCCACTTGGTACAAAAGCAAAAAGGGGTGGGGGGGGGTCCGTCCAAGAATTCTCTGTATAGGACACGCCAGGTATCTCCACACAGCAACTCTGCAAGCAAATCTACTGGGTAATAGAGACAAGCTAAACGTCAGGAGTTTCATTTAAAGAAAAGTGATCCACCTCCGCGGTCACGGCAGGAGTGGAGACAGCCCCCTGTCTACCCTCTTCCCAAGTATAGTCAGACCATGATAACCAACGGAAATGAGGGTTTGAGGCAGAGGCAGCATATTGGACCCCGGCCGTTTCCATGGTGCAATTAAATTGAATTTTGTCACGAATTTTAGTTATGCTTGGTATTCGCGGGTCCCTCCAGTGTTGGCCTATCACGGCCCTAGTGGCAATGAAGATTTGGCCAAGGAGGTATTTGTTCTCACTGGGGAAGTCTGGGGGAAACAGATGCAAAAGAGCCGCCGCCGGGTCCGGGGAGATAGGGAGCTTAAATACCCTAGAGGCTAGAGCAAATACCTCCATCCAGAGGGGCCTAATCCTGGGGCATGACCAAAACACATGCATGATATCTGCAACAACACCACATTCACGCCAACACAAGTTTGATATGGAGGGCCACATTTTGTGCAATTTCACTGGAGTAAGATACAGCCGATGATATAATTTAAAAAACATCTCAATGTGGTTGGTGCACTTAGAGCTTTTGTGTATTCGCTGAGCTATTTGGAGCCATTGTTGAAGGGAGAGAGAGATTCCTAAGTCTAGTTCCCACTGATTCTGGGCCCGTGTTTTGTGGAGATTAACCGGAGTAGTAATGTCCATATACCAAGAAGATATAGCTCCTCTGCTCCCACCCGCGGTAAGTCTAGCTAGAATCGCTGGGGGGGGAGGGCGCAAAGCGCCCGGGGTCTTGTGTTTAGTGAGGGCCCAGTGTCTCAACTGAAGGTATTGGAATGTAAGGGTCGGTGGGAGATTAAATCTATGGGCCAGGACATCAAATGGGGTAATTACCCCTGCTGTAGTAAGCTCAGAGATATTCAACCATCCTCTAGACGTCAGGCCAGACACCGTCAGATTGGGGATAAGAAAAGACAATGCGGCCAGTGAGACATTATGCCTCTGACTCAGGAGGTGGGTCCGGAGATTGGGGCATCTCAGATTGTGGAGGCTCCGGCGGACTAGGGGGGGAGGCACCAGAAGACTGTCGGGCAAAGCGTTCCAAGCGGGCCGCCGCCGCCGCCGCTGCCTTGTCTGACCGACCCATTGTAAATGGTTACGTAGTAGAGAGGAACAGAGAGGTCACCAGCAATCCAGCAGACCAGGTAAATATAAACAGAGCTCCAAAATGCAGGATTATAGGGCGTGCAGAACACAACTTCAAGTTAGTAAAGGTCTAGTCCCAGTTATAAATCCAGCAAATGAGGGTTGTATTGGTGAGTAATGATAGGCCCCAGGATGTGTAACTAGGATAATGCAGAATCCACTAAAAGAGGTAGACAAATGCGCCACACTGTAACTTAACAGGAACAGTATTGGTAGATGCTTATAGTGCACTGTTACAGCCAATTAAATGTTCTCTTCACAATAATATTAGGGGAACAGAGAAATCAGATGCTGATAATGCAGAATCCAATGGGATAAGTGGAGGTGTAATGGCACCGCTTTGCTGTATGTCAGTACAGGTATGCTCCCGGGGGGGGGGGCGCAGGTGTAAGATGCCAGAGAAGGAGACTTCCACCCCTCAACTGATAATGCAGAATTCACTGGTATATGGAGCACGCAGATCCCCTGCAGTAACACAGCACCCGACCAGGAGAGCCTCTCTAGCTGCAGCTTCAGCCCAGGGAGGAGGAAAGCCCAGAGGAGACACTGAGGAGGGAGTCCAAAATGGCGTCCAGGAGGAGGGGGGAGTTTTCGCGCCAAAAATAAGGTACCTGCACGCTGTGTAGCAGGTGACAGATGGAAGCACACTGATGTCAGAGCAATTCAGAAGGAACCAGGCAGCGGGAGAACCAGCAGCATACCAGCCCCCAGGAGACTCCAGGCACAGGCCCCAACAGCAGCCAGCAGCTCAAAGCACCACCCAAGATGGCGCCGCGGAGGAGGAGAGGAGATTCGCGCCACAGCTATGGCGTCTTCCTGCCCAACAGACCGCACACCGAATGCAGCGGCCGGCAGCACACTCACCACCCGCCAGGAGCACACAGGAGAGGACCGCGAGAGCCAGGAGCCCAGACACCACAGGCCGCAGCAGCGTCCAGCGCCCGGGAGAGGAGAGGACCGCGGCGGCACCCAGCAAGCCAAGAAGGGAGTCCAGCAAGCAGTCCAGGGACCGGAGCCCCAACGGAACCCAGAGGTGAGTTTTAAAAGCAGCCAGAGAGCCAGGAACCCACCAAAGGATAGATACAGGATATTTTTTGTGGGAGCTAAGGCGCTATGCTGCCTACTCCATTCCCGTCCAGGCCACGCCCCCCTAGTATAGGGATTTAACACCCGCCACACATCATACACATCAAATTCCGTTGCTAATTTCCCAAAGGCGCTGGGCAAAGGTCCCTCTGGGGACCTGGGCAGGGAGGCAGACATCGTGGACCTCTCCAGTTTAGGGTCAGGAGCAACATTAAAATCACCGAGAATAATTAAATGGCCTTTCCTGACCTTAAAGATGTCCTCATAGAATTTCCTAAGGAAAGGGATCTGTCGCGAGTTAGGGGCATACACTGACGCAATTGTCACTATCCTATCTTCCAACTGACCAACTATAACTAGGTAACGACCATTTTTATCAAGTTTAGCGTGTAGGGTAAAAGTGAGTCTTGTATGAATGAGTATCGCAACCCCATTACGCTTGGCCGGGCCGTTGGCAGTGAAGACTGAGGGATACCGAGAGTCACTGAACACAGGGGGGTTAGAGGCGGAGAAATGTGTCTCCTGGAGCGCAGCCAGATCAGCTTTTGATTTGTGGAGGGTGGACAAAGCCATGCGGCGTTTATGGGGAGAGTTTAACCCCTTGACGTTTAAAGATAGAAACCTAACCATGTTTCCAATAGAGGAATAGGGCTATTAACGCTAGCGGAGAACCCTGGGGGCAGAAACACTGCCTGTTTTCCCACATTAACGGTAACGTAACGGGGGACCCATACATAAGGGGAGTAAGAAGGGAAGGGGAAAAAAAAAATCAAATAGGCCAGTAACATCGGCCTAAAACTATTGTCGCAGGGGGAGAGAAAAAAGGGGGGGGAAAGGGAAAATATGCAACAAACTAGTTGGAGGGGGCCCGAGTGGGGAGAAGACCGCCCAGGCAAAACCCGCCCCGCATGAAACACAAGATAAACAGTAACAAACCATAAAACATAGAACAGACACCCTACTTGACGAAACTTGCGTACTCTAAATAATATATGGCTATACCACGCAGTGAGACGTTTGCAAACAGGACCTTCTATAGCATGTTGAGTGTAAGCGGCTCACAAAAGTTCCGAACTCAAATTAACTTCTTAATTCGCTAATCTGAACGCTGAACCTCCCTGACTACGTAGAGGCCAGTCCGACACCAATGGTTGAGCTAGATATTTAACTCTAGAATAGTATAATACAGGTAAGTGAACTACTAACAGTACTAAATCAGACAACACGGAGAAAGCAGCATAAACAATTAAAGATAAACATAACAGAAATCAGTCCGGAACAGCCGGGAGTTACCCGTCCTGCGACCATCCAGAGGTAGGCGCAGTCTTCCTGGGAGTCGGTGATGCAGGGGGAGAGAGGTTCCATTCCTCCAGAAGCTTCAGTCCCGCTTCCACCGACGAGACGCTATAGGTGGAGTTTTCCCAGGTGATGAGTAATTTGACCGGGAACCCCCAGTGATAGGCAATTCCATTTTCACAAAGTGTTAGAGTCACTGGCGCGAAGGAGCGTTGCTTGTTAATAGTGGTCAGAGAGAAGTCCTGGAAAAGCTGTAAGTTCCCAAGAAGCTTGGCATCATCCGGATGACGAGCCGGACGTAGAATCTTCTCCTTGCTTTGGAAAAAGTGGAGTCGCAAAAGGGTGTCTTTAGGGAGATTACTTGCAGAGGTCTTGGGTCTAGGTAGCCTGTGGATACGGTCAATTAGCAGGTCACTTTCATCTAGCTCCGGGAGGAGTTTCCGGAATATTGAAAGTGCGAAGTTTCCCAGGTCAGAGTTAGAGACCGAGTCAGGGATGCCTCTTATTTTGACGTTGTTCCTCCTCGATCTGTCCTCTAGATCCGCCAGTTTATCCTTAAGCTGAGAGACTTCTGCCTGAAGACCCTCCTGCTCCGTTATCAAGGTATTATGAGATATGACAACTTCCTCCAACTTGGTTTCGAGATGTTCCGTGCGGGTGTTCAAGTCCGACAGGTCACGCTGGATTTCCCCAATTGAGGTTTTTAGCTCAGCGAAAAAATCCTGGCGGAGGGAAGCAAATAATTGGTGTATCATGCGGGACGTCACTGGAGCATCAAGGTCCAGCTCCTGGTCTTGTGGGCCAGGGGGCGCCGGCAAGGCAGAAGTGGATGGGGGAGACTTCTGGGGAGAGTCCACAGGCTGGTTGGACCCTTTACTTTTGGTAGCTTTTACTCCCTGGCTTGGACGGAACTTTAACGGAGGGGCTAGGGCCGTCATTTTGGGTTTTTTGGGAGGCATAACGGGAGTCTTTGACGAGACTGAGAGAGGACCGTTGGAGTAGGTATAAGCTGGAGGTATCGAAAGAGAGTACAGCACACAAGATCGAGAGCGATATCCACAGGCCACACACTGAGCACGGTGTTACATTACAAGGAATCTGTTATAGGGTGCTTGAAGCTGAGATAGCGGGGGTAGGCATGCCCGGCCGGCGTTTAACTTCACATTAGAGCACTCAAGTATAAGAGACTGCAGAAATCAATTATCTGGTGTAGTACAAGCACTCTGGTGTAGTACAAGCTGCAGTACACTGGAAGATATCTGACAGGGTGACTAATAGTCCAGAGGGGTGAGACACAGAACTCCACAGCCTTATAAATGGAGTGCTGTGGATTGGTGTAAAGCTCCAGCTGGCTGTGTGGGTAAGGCAAATCCCCCCTAAAGACCCCAGGGACCAGTGCTGTATGAGAGCAAGTGGTCCTTCTTGAGGGATAGTGCAGCCTCCAAGCAGGGAATCTGGAGCCAAAGGGAGGTGCTGCAGCGGTTTAAATAAAGGCAGCCACTTGATAGATATAATTCTTGAGGGGCCAAGAGTTGCCAGTACCTGTCCACCGGGCCTCTGCTGCACTGTGTGCCACACTCCAACCCCGCGGCACCTCCTGCGTCCCACACAGCAAGATGGCGTCGTCTACCAGACCCCGCTCCCGGAAGTGCGCCGCATGAGATGCTGGGCCGGAGTTCCTAGCCTACCAGGCTGACAAATATGTGCTGGGATCCACAGGACTCCGCCGGCGTCCAAAGGTAGGGACAGCTCACGAGGGTCAGGAGCCGTGCCGAGGCTCCGGAGCCGCCGCCCGAGAGGCCCAGAGCCAGACAGGGCCGCACACCGCAGATTGGGCCGTGCAGGACCGCGACTGCCGGCCAAACACACTCCAAGGCACAATCGGAGGTACTGGGAAGGACCTGGGTGGTTAGATGAAGAAAAGGGCCACTGTTAAAAGGAGTAAGCCGAGGAGCAGGGAGCTCAATAGCCACGTGTCCTCACACTCCGGCATTCAGGCCACGCCCCCTCTTAACAAGTATTTATGTTCAATATTCACAAAAGAGAGCGGGGAAGGGTCTGCTTTTGATTGGGAAGACTGTAAATACAGTGGGGGCAATTACTACTACTTTCACTGAGGAGCAGGTATTAAAAGAACTTTCAAAATTGAAAGTGGACAAATCAATGGGACCAGATGGGATACAACCGAGGATACTAAAAGAGCTTAGAGGGGTGCTGGCAAAACCATTAACTGAATTATTCAATCAGTCACTAATAACTTATTCAATCAGTCACTACTAACTGGGGTAATTCCAGAGGACTGGAAAATAGCAAATTTCGTCCCTCTGCATAAAAGTGGAAGTAGGGAAGAAGTGTCAAACTACCGACCAGTGAGTCTAACATCAGTAGTAGGGAAATTGTTGTAAAAACTCTTAAAGGAACAAATTGTACAGTATCTTAAATCCAGTAACTTACAGGATCCCAAGCAGCATGGTTTCACTGGGGGAAGATCATGTCATGCAAATCTTATTGAATTTTTTGACTGGGTTAGTAAAGTATTAGATAAAGGGGGAGATGTAGATTTTGCTTATCTAGATGTTAGCAAGGCTTTTGACACTGCCACACTGTTAAATAAGCTGGAAACTTTAGGATTGGACTTAAAGATAGTTGCATGGATACAATCTTGGTTACAGAATAGACAACAGAGGGTTGTAGTAATGGAATCTCTTCTGGGGATGGTAAGGTAACCAGTGGAGTATCCCAGGGTTCTGTACTCGGACTAGTGCTATTTAACATCTTTATAGGTGATATTGCCTGTGGTATTGAGGGGAAAATATGCCTTTTTGCAGTTGACACCAAGATACGTAACAGGGTAGACATGCCATGTGGGGTACAGAAAATGAGGGATGATCTAGGTAGACTGGAGGAATGGTCAAGAGTGTGGAAACAGTGCAGTTTAATGACAAAAAAATGCAAAATCATGCACTTGGGGCACAAAAACCCAAAGGCTCAATATATCCTGAATGCCATTACATTAGAATCTTACAAGGAGGAAAGGGATCTAGGAGTCATTATTTCCAGTTTCTTAAAAGTAGCCAAGCAATATAACAAAGCAATGAGAGGCAAGTCAGATGCTTGGTTGCATAGGGAAAAGAATTAGTAGCAGAAAGAGGGAAGTAATGATGCCCCTTTATAGATCTTCAGTACAACTTCACCTAGAATACTGTGTTCAGTTCTGGAGGCCATATCTCCAGAAAGACATAAATACATTAGAGACTGTGCAAAGAAGAGCAACTAAAATGGTCCATGGCCTGTGTAACAAATCATACCAAGAAAGGCTAGAGGAACTAAACATGTATAGCTTGGAGCAGAGAAGGGAGAGGGGGGACATGATAGCAGCTTTTAAATACATAAAGTGTTGTGACCGGCTAGAGGAGGGTACCATTTTTCAAAAGAAAAGGTGTAATAGAACAAGAGGGCATGAATATAAACTTGGGGGTGGTAGATTCAGAGAAAATTACTTCACTGAAAGGGTGATAGATAAGTGGAATAGCCGCCTATCTGAGGTGGTTGAGGGCAGTACAGTAGAACAGTTTAAACATTCTTGGGATAAATATAAGGATATCCTAAATTGTAAACCAAATTGAGGGTAAATAGGGTCTATGGTCAGTATAGTTTTGAATAAACAAATGGGCAGACTAGATGGGCCATGTGGCTCTTATCTGCCGTCCCTTTCTATGTTTCTATTATTACTCTTTCAAATCACCACTAAAAACCCGGGTTGTTGTCGTTAGACTTGGGTGAAGGCTTCAACAACCCAGTTTTGGTGGTGATGTGAAAGGTACCGTGGTCCTGGTCCTGGGTCTAAAAAGGAGAAGGGTTTTTTCCCCTGTCCGATCCTGGTAAGGCGGTAATGTGAAAGGTGCCACCCGGTCAGTGATCGCCCTAAATGTTATTTTTGCCAGAGTAAAAATACTTCTCATAGCATTTTTAAGGAGTATTTTTAGCCAAAGAGGAGTATAATATTATTGGTAACTGAATAAAATAGTAAAGTGTCCTATGCTGTTCCAAACTCACCATTTATAAGTGATAACTAAGATCTGTTGCTTCCCTGTCTCATGCCAAGATTTGGACATAATATAACACTTTACCATTTTATTTAAACTACAAAATTGTATGTTCCTCTTTTGATAGAGGAATATCACATCTAACTGAAATTTGTATGTTTATTAGAGGTCTGAGGGATAAATACACACTGTGTGTGTGTGTGTGTGTGTGTGTGTGTGTGTGTGTGTGTATGTATGTATGTATGTGTATATATGTATATAATATCTATCTCTCTATCTCTATCTATATCTATCTCTATCTATCTATCTATCTATCTATCTATCTATTATCTGTCTGTCTATCTATCTATCTATCTATCTATCTATCTATCTATTATCTGTCTGTCTATCTATCTATCTATCTATCTATCTATCTATCTATCTATCTATCTATTATCT
>WWET01006159.1:31396-53172 GCA_011038615.1 Limnodynastes dumerilii
CATAAATCAGATGTTTGTGTGTATATGTGTGTGTATATATATATATATATATATATATATAATCTCAAAGCAAATTGTCACTCCTCGTTAGCTGCAGGCAAAATTGCTCAGGGTGCGCTCCGATCAGTTAAGGAAGTCTATAGGGTACAATGGAGTCACTCAAGAGACTTAGTAGATTTATATATATATATACACACACACACACACACACACACACACCAATAATAATCATATTTCTTTTGTTATGCAGGGAAAATACCAGTTGCCATTTGCATGCAGGAAGCAAAAACCAGTCAGTTTTTTATTGTTATACTGCAACTTGAAAGTGGTGTAAGACCTGCCCCCTCTCAACTCTCAATCTGTGCTGTATATTTACCCTCTGTAGTGCAACAGAGTTTTCAATATGCATATAAGCCCCCCCCCCCTAAAAATAAAGTTTAAAATGGTTATATTAAACTAAAGAAAACAAAAAACAAAATCTTACCTTGAGATCTGGCTACAAGAGAAGATATCAGGTCTCTGCAGCCGGCAGCCGGGGAGGTCACAAGATGACTTCCGCGCTGTGGGGGGAAGTCACAGTGTTGATGACTCATCATGTTGCAGAGCTGGAGGCTTCCTGTCTCTCTCTCTGAAGGTGATGACTAATAGCTTTCACTGACAGCCTGTCGGTTAAGGAATCGAGAAGTGGCGGAGGGGGAGAGAGAGACTGCAGAAAGTCCCATGTGTAGCTATACGCATGGGACAAATATGAAAGCGTGCTTGACGTTTCTCAGGCGTCGGACTCCTATACAGGCATTAACGCCATCACTGCATCCGGGTTTTTCAACCTGGGTCTAACCTAACACCTCTGATTGAAGAAATTTGTTTATTTTTGCTATAGCAGTTCCAGAGCCACGTGCAGTCCTTTACACTGACCCCAACTTTGCCTAGTCTACCCCGTAGTGTTGTAAGGGTCACACTGCTTTTGTTGTTTTTTTTTTTCCCCCCCACGGCAATAACCCGGGTCGATAAACCCAAGTTATTTCCGTGGTGGTGATCTGAAAGCGGTATTATTCAGTGTTTGAATACAGATTGTATGTGTGACTCAAATTGTTTCTGCTGCACACATATAAGTAACATTTCCAGAATACAAATATATCTGACACAAGACATTGCAAAAACCCAACCCCAATGCACTATTTAACTGGTCTTTATTTCAAATTTTAAACTCCAATTTAAGTCAATATTGCACTTAGTGGCTAACATGATTTTCCTTGCAAAACACTCCTCTAGTACTTTACACTATTAATCCCTCCGAGGCTGCCTTTTATTTTTTTTTTACAGAATTACATAAAAAATACTGTTACTAACCTGCAATGTTGTCCACAAGATTTGTCGCACCATGGTCTGTGACTGTGGAATGATCTTCCTTTCCCAGGTCTTCAGACAATCTTGCCAAATTCCTCAACATTCCTCTTAACATTTTTCTACTCTAATAACCTTTATACTTCTCAATATCAGATCCCTTGTACTTGGTTTATCTATAATTTTATGTTTTCTACTTATATTCCCAATTGGTCCTGATTTCAGAAACAAATATGACTGTGTGACTGGGTCACGCCACTGAGTACTTGCCATGTATTTGCTTTGCTATTCGATTTTGCTATATGTATCATTTTATCCTTATTTAGTACAACCTACTGTCATATAGTTTGTAAACTGGTGTGCAGGGACTGGAAAATGAATGGGAATATGTGATAGTAATGCCTGTTTGGAGTATATTTAAGATTTTGTCTGTTTTTGTTTATTTATTTGTAGAGATTTAAACCCTGGTACCAAATCTGTTCAAGTGGTCTTGAGGTAAGTTAATTTTATCTTGATAAATAATGGCATTTAATAGTTCCTTTTATGGGAGTAAGAATGGATTGTTTTCCATGTCCATATTTTTTATGATTGTATATTTCTGTTATTCTTTTAGGATTTGTTACACAGACACCAGTTGTCCGCAAGAAGATCAGTACCCACCCAACATTGCTGTAAAGGTCAATCACAACTATTGTTCAGTACCGGTAAGTTTATTGTATCTTTTGCTTGATCACATAATCTGTTGTACCTAAATATACTTATACAGTGCTTCATTATATATTTTTTTCCAGGGTTATTATCCTTCAAATAAACCAGGCGTTGAACCGAAGCGGCCGTGTCGCCCCATAAATCTAACTAATCTCATGTATTTGTCATCGGCTAGCAACAGAGTAACAGTGACATGGGGAAACTATGGAAAGGTAAGCAAACCTGCCCAATGTATTATCCATAAGTTTTCTAATACATCGCTCTTTTTATTGAGCATGATTATTCTATGACATTAAATCGTAATCATTTTGATGTCCATGGGTACATCTTGAATACAACAGAATATTGACCCAAAACACACGGCTTAAAGCTCCAAAGCATGGTTATGAACAAAACATTTTTACTGTTTTGAAATGGCCTTCTAAAAGCCTTGAAATAAATGCTAACCAACAGATGCCTCCTTGATGGTATTGCATGGTGGATAAGTACCTGTCTGTATTTCTCAACATGGAGTACACCATTAATCCTGACTAAAACCCCCAACTCCATTTGCTGAAATGCAGCCTCAAACTTGTAAGGAACCTCCACAATACTTCACTGTTGCCTTCATACACTCATTATTGTTCCACTGTCCAGTCCTTCTGCAAACAAACTGCCTTCTATTACAGCCAAATATTTGAAATTTTGACTCCTTAGCCTAGAGCACCCGCTGCCTTTTTTCTGCACCCAGTTACAATGCTTTCGTGCATAATTGAGTTGCTTGGCCTTGTTTCTACATCAATTTTATGGCTTTTTGGCCCTATGTCTACCATGAAGACCACTTCTGGCTAGACTTCTAAAACCGTAGATGGGTGTAGCTTGGTTCCACTAGTTTTTGCCAGTTCTGAGCTGATGGCACTGCTGGACTTCTTCCGATTTTGAAGGGAAGCATGATGCGCTAAGTTTCCTTGGCCATCTACTGCGCCTACGGTCCTCAACGTTGCCCGTTTCTTTGTGCCTGGAAGAGACCTTGCTGGTGCAGTATAACTACCTTGTGTCTTGTTGCTGTACTCAGTCTTGTCATGGTGGATGACCTGTGACTTGAAACAGTCTTCCACAACCTCACCTGTAAAATAGTTTGGCTGTTCCTCATTCAATTTTAAGCCTCCTACACACCTGTTTCTGATTCAGTTAATGACTGTGTTTCAACCTAAATATGAACATTATGAATTTTAAAGGGTGATCCAATCAGTGCTACTTTGATAAGCTATATTAAAAATTCACCTTAAAGACAATGAAAAAGGTCATGTTGTACCCCACTCCTACTTGTTTCCAACTGCTTCATACGAACCTCCTCCTTGTCTATTTAGACTTATCACTTCTCCCCACTCCGTGGAATTTATATTGTTACCAATTGCTGCTATATTTAAGCACAGTTCTCCTTAATACACATGCCATTGTTATTATTAAGCTCCACAGTTTTATTGCTATTTTATTGAATTAAATTGTTATATACATCAGGTTGCCGTTCTTGTTTTTCATCAAAGCCAGACCACATATAAAATTCTATATATTTTATTTAGCGCTGTTATCCTCTTTTGGTTTATTTTTCTGTTCCTTTTCAGGGAGATTAGCAATTCTCCCCTACAGCAGCTTTCTCCCATTTTAGCGCCATTAGGTATCTTTTTCTTGGCCATATTGTATCTCTGATTTAATATACAATTTGCAATCCGTGTCGAAGCCTTGTTTAATAAATAAGCTTGCTCCGAGGACTGTCCAACCATAGCATCAAACTGACCGTAGTCTTCAAAGAGAATAGTGCGCCAACTATCAGATGGAAAGCATAGGAAGGAAAAAAATACTGTATAAACAGGGTCTCCCCACAAGCACTGGATAAAAAGGTATGTGCCATACCTAAACGACAAACAGAGAAATAGAAATAGCCGTGCTGGAGAGAGCAAAAAAATATAGATATAAGCAATAAGCAGGTTCAGAAACTACAAAACTGAATCTAAAAAAACATGTAAAATACATAAATAACTATGCAAATAATGATAACATGATTAATAACACAAAAAACAAAAACCTATAAATCCAAGGCACCAATGGATAAAAATATATAGTCTGATATCTTAGGCAATATATACTAATAGATCTCACAGCCCGCAGGGAACCTCCCTTGATGGTATAAAATGGGGGGCCCGAACGGTAGGTATAACTAAAAGTTCAATGCAATATGTGATCCTCACAAGAAGCGAGTGGCAATAATATTAATATAAAAGTAGGCTACTATGTGGCTTGTTGAACATTCCATGTTGGGTCCTCCAAAGCAACAAGGTATATAGTTGAATTATAATACTTGTATTATTAGATGGCATGCAAGAGGTAATCACACTCACAGAAATCTAAATCTGATGGTGAAGGTAGTAATAGCTCTGAAAAGTGGCATAGTGTATGTGAAGAGATGGACTTCTGTGGTATGCTTTTATCATCTATCCAATTCAGATGCCACTTTTAAGAGCTATTACTACCTTCACCATCGGATGTTGGTTTCTGTGAGTGAGATTTTGTGAGTGAGCCTCTTGCATGCCATCTATTACAAGTTTTATATTTCAACTATATACATTGTTGCTTTGTAGGACCCCACACGGAATGTTCAACAAGCCACATAGTGGCCTACTTTTATATTGATATTATTGTCACTTGCTTCTTGTGAGGATCACATATTGCATTGAACTTTGAGTTTTGCACAGTGGTAGTTATACCTACCGTTCGGGTGAGGTTCCCTGCGGGCTGTGTGATCCGATTGCAGTCCCCGGTCAGAAACTTTGATTTCCGAAATAGGGACATCCGAAAGTTCCTTTTCGGATGCCACCATTTCGAGCACTGCGCAGTTTCTATTTTTATTTCCAGAATGCGTGAATATGCCGATTGGCAAACTCACCCATTCTCATTCGCATATACCCAATCCGCTGCGCCATTATCGCTAGACCGCAGGAGAGGCGAGTAACCTCTCCAGGGTGTGGGGTAGGGAGGGTTAGGGTGCGCGGTAGGGAGGGTTAGGGTCAGGCAGCAGGGAAGGGAAAATTGGGGTCAGGCTGCAGGAGAATGATGGGTTAGGGTCAGGCTGCCAGGAAGGGAGGGTTAGGGTTAGAATTAGGAAAAGGAGTGGGGGACTCTTGTTTTTTTTTTTGTTTGTTTTTTTTTACTTTTCGGAGCACCGAAAGCTTGATGCTCCGTAGATTGATTGCTATGCTTCATCGAGGCAAATGCAATCGAAATCCCAGCCAGTATTTGGAAAATCTGTCTACTTTTTTTCTTTTTTGGAGAGATGGCAGTAACCAGGAATGCTTTTACGCGCAGCAGCCTAGATCGCTTATAACAATTTTTTCCCCAAAAAAGGGTAACAAAAGGGAGTAGTGTGAATTCAGCTGAAACCAGAGGCGACGGACTGACATAAGAAGAGGGTTATTTAGAAAATGGTCAGATACTTAGCCATCATGCATATGAAGGAATGCCAGAAGATTCATTTCGGGAAGGAACTGCTGATGAAGAGAAGTATTGGTGTATATTGCTGTATTGGATACCCGGTCTCTTAGATGATGAAGCTGGGCGACATGATTATAAGCTGCCATGTTAGGAACATTCATACCCCCGTCTTGCTGCAGTTTCAGCAAACTAATTCTGGTTGTCCTATGGTCCTAAATAAACTTCCTATAGATAACCTATATTTAATAAATGTCTCCTCAACAAAGGTGCAAGGGCAAGACCTGTAGTGGATTAATTTTATTTTTTACAAATATGGTAAAACAAAAAAATGTCATGTCTAATTTAAAAAAAAAAAAAAAAATATGAAATAATAATGGATGCCAAACCGATCTTTGTCAATGTTAAGCCGTTTCACTGGAAAATATGGGTTCTTATTTTTTTTTTGCTTAAGTTATCAAAAATATTTTCACGTTTGTTTGTCATAGAAATTGGTGAATAGATTTAGAAATCAAGTAATGATTGGATATTTTGCTCTTCATTTATGGTAAAGTTTTATTTTAAACTCTAGAGTCAGTTTTAATGCAGTGAGAGGGTTAGGATTGGGGTTAAATTTATACTTGCCATTCGCAGCACCATACTCGTCTTGCGGAAAATTATTTCTTTGCCTTCCAAACTGGCTTGGAGAGAACAGCCCTTTCACAAAAGCGCCATTTGCAGCAGCGACACACACAACACCTGGAGGGCCACACATTGACCAGGCCTGCTTTGGAGTTGTAGTAGTGTATACACTGCTCATAGCTTTAGTGTGTGTCTGTGTATTTTCATTCTGCCTTCAAGAACACATTGAGTATTGCTTTTATATTATGTAGGCACCTGTTAATTTTTTTCAGTTTATTTTAATATTCAGAGACTAATTTCTCCTCTTAATTGAGGTGGTTTTTTCACTATCTTCCAAATTTTGTTTTTTGAATAGAGTTACTCCGTCGGTTTATATCTGGTAAGACAGAGAACTTCATCTGAACTCTTGCAACGTTTGAAAACTATCGGAGTGAAACATCCGGAGCTGTGCAAAACCCTTGGTGAGATTGATTAGATAGTTTCGCATGGAATAAATAGCAGTCATTTTACTACAGTGATTAAAATAAATTATTTTATTTCCACAAACAATTCAGTAAGAGAAAAGTTACGCCTAGACCCAGACAGTGAAATTGCAACTACTGGAGTCCGAGTATCTCTTATTTGCCCGGTAAGGCTATTAGGAAAACTTTTATTTATTTATTTTATGGATGTAGTTTGTTTGCATTGAGTTTCAGTTAACTGTTTCAATTATGGTCATATAAGTCTCTTATTTTTAATGTCACTGAAATGTATTTGATAATTGTTTAGAGTAACTTTTTAAATTCCCCTTTAATCCTGCAGCTTGTAAAGATGCGTCTAACTGTACCTTGCCGTGCAGAGACATGTGCTCATCTCCAGTGCTTTGATGCAGTTTTTTACTTGCAAATGAATGAAAAGAAGCCAACCTGGACATGCCCTGTTTGTGACAAACCAGCTCAATATGATCAGCTTATAATAGATGGGTAAGTAAAAATGGATAGGGGAGGGGTGGCCACACCTGGGCCTCAAGCACCACCAACAGTGTATGTTTTCCAGGTCTCCTTGTTGGGGCACAGGCGTGTTCATTACTGACTGAAACGTGATTAAAGATCTACAGGTGGTAGTGATTATCTCAGCTCTGATTATCTGAGGAGACCTGGAAAACCACCGTTAGTGGTGCTTGAGGCCTGGGTGTGGCCACCCCTGGGATAGGAGATATTCAGTTTTGCAAATCTGCAGCTTTACAGCTATGATTATTATGTATTTATTTTATTTTAAACATAAGCATAAACTAAGCAACTAAATAGAATTATAATGCTAAAATGTTTTAGTCTTTGGAAAGCATTGAGCTTAGTATTACTTGAACTTTTCTCTGACCTGTGAAGAGCTTGAATGCTTGATGTTAGACTTCCTTTATATAGGAGACCGCTTTACATCTGTGGATAGTTCATTTTGCTTCTCACATGGAGCTCCCATGCTTATTCCTTGGCAAGCCTCGCCTCCCACTCTAGTAAGCCACTTTCCTTCATGCCGAGAATCAGAAATTAAAAAGGAATTAAAGTTGTTCAAGCAAAAAACTGTCTGGGTATGGGGTTTATACTAGCCTCCCACTACACCTAAATTTCTCTTCAGCAAAACACATGTATTCTAGATAAATGATTTTCCTTTTTTCTTTTTCTCTCTGCTCTACTCTATTTTTTTGGGCACTGGCGATGTACCAAATTCCCCTAAAAGATTCTGCAAAGTACATATTTTTTTATTGACTCAAATATACCTGTTACCAATTGCTGCATAAATTAGTCAGTACAGATGTAAGCAGAACTACAACTTTTTACCCATGCTTCCATCCTTAGTTATATAAAGTCTAAAGTGTAAAATGGATAGGATAGAAGATATTCCGTAGTCATACAAAAATGTGCAGCTTTACCGCTACAAATATTCTTTTGTATTTGTAAATAGACTGATGTAACTGATGGCTTAAATAAGATGTTCTTTATTTTAGACTATTGTCAAAAATCCTCACTGAGTGTAAGGATGCAGACGAGATAGAGTTTTTGGTGGATGGGTCCTGGTGTCCAATAAAGGCTGAAAAAGAGAGGAGCTGCAGTCCTGTGTGTCCAATCCTTGACTTGGGTATTTATGACTTTTGTCAAAGCTTTCATTTTGTCTTACAATTATGCAGTCTTTCTTCAGGTGTATGTCTTTGCCTTAAATAGCTTTTTGTTTTTTCTTTAGTAAAAATGTGTTTATGTTGATTTTGTTTTGGGCTTACAAGGTTCTCCAGAAATGGCAGCAAAGATTCCCCCTCCTAGCAGCACTGTGGCAAATGAGAATGGAAAACCAACTCCTGATGTGGTGGATCTGACCCTTGACAGCAGTTCATCTTCATCCTCCTCCTCTGATGAAGATGAGGAAGATGATGAGGAGGATCGGCCACCACATAAAAGACGCTGCTACGAAAATGGACTCTTATCAGCCTCCTGACCCCTTTTGTCTTTCTTTTCATAGACTTGGACCTTCAAATTGCAAATAAACAGAACTAGGGGACTGTGTCCTCTCTTCCTACCAAGACCTATATGCATTCTACTTTTGAGAAGTCCCTTTCACCCCTTTAACTTGAGACATAAAATGTCATGTTCACCTGGCAAAGGCCCAGCATTGTTTTAAATTTTACCCCTAAATTGTATGTATTGGAAATGGGTCCAAGAGACGCTCTGTGGGAAGAAAACCATTCCATGCCTCCTTTTCAACCACTTCTCCTTGCCTTCAAATGCTACTATGAAATGCAGACTTATTTTTGTTTTTTGATATTTTGTGTGGGTGTTTTTTTGTTGTTTTTTTTTTTAGTTTGTTTTTTTTAAAACCTTTTCTCTATTATTAATTAGTGGTGTCCAACAGTGAATGGAGGGGCTAAAATGAAATATGTTGGTTTGCCATGGAAGAGATATTAATTTTTTTTTTTGGTGGAATGCCATGGGAAAAAAATGTAAATAGGTAGATATACAGTGTGGATCCTGGTTGACAAAGCCATTGTTGGATTAATATAAATGATGTTCTAACATTTACTTCCTATAAGTATATAGGAGGTGCTATATTATTCCTTGTTCTACTTTAGTAATATGCAAAAAAGCGGGGTGTGTTTAGACCTTTGTGATATTCATGAGTGGGGAGTTACACAACGCTTTTAATCAAACTACCTCTCTGCTATTCAGGTTTTATTTCTGTGCTAGTAAAGGGAGGAGTTAATGCTGCTCTTTACTTTTTTTTTTTCCCCCTTTTTTTTTTTCTCTCTCTCTCTCCCTACATTTTCCCCTTTAGGGCCCTCTCTTCACACACATTATTTTCTCCTGCTATTGGAAACTAATCTTTAGCCTCAGTAAGTCTCACATTTTCTGCTTGATACATAAGTAGTAAACTAACACTGTACTTTCTTTAATAGAAAGTGTAGTAAAACTATATAGGTTATGTAAAATCATACCTATATTGTGCAGCTCCAGTACTATATGTTGCTGATTCATTATTTTTTTTTTTTTTTTTAAGAGGCTTCATTTGTTTCAATTGACAGTACAGAATTTGTTGAGTGCTTCCTGCATGGTTCTGGCAGCTAGCTTTTGTAAAAAGGAAAAAAACAGTTTACACTGAAAATTACTTTTTGTACAGTAATTATCTGTAATACACATTGAGTGACTCTCATTTTAAAATTACCTTTTTTCTTCTTCTACAAACAAAACCCATAATGCCCTATTTTACTAATTTGTAGTTGCACTTATGGGAGGGCCTTTCAAATACGGTTTCTTATGCTATTTTTTTTCCCATAATTCTGTATATTTAAAGATTACGACTGTTGGCAGTGGTGGTCAGAGAGGTTTAAAATTATTTTCCCACACCATAAGTTATATTCTTTTGTTTATACTGGGTGTCTAATTATTAGAGGTGCTGTGTTGCCTACACAATTGTTATCTAGATTTATATGTTACCATCCTCCCCGAGTGTATTGTTACAGTTTCAAAACATTTCAAAGCTGTAATTTTTATTCGGCTGATTCCAGCAATTCAGCATTTTTTTTAAGAATACTTTGTAAATAAATGCACATCAAAACAAATGTAAAACCCAGCCCTGTAGAATACTGGAAACCAAGCACTAAGTTTACTTCTGGGTATTTTCCCAAGACTAGCCTGAGGTAATGTAGCTTTATTAAACTGCCCTTTTTATCTGGGCTTTGACTGGGAGCATGGAATAAGTAAACAAACTGATGTACAGAGTCTACAGACTGTCACTTCTCCTTAAGATGACACTGTTTTGTTTTTTTGTTTTTCTTCAAATTTTTTTTTTTGTTTTATTACCCCCTCCCCTGTGAAAAACATCCAGGACTTCATGCAGATGGTTCAGAATTGGCATCTATGTATGATGGTAATATAACGGTTATTATTGTTCTCTAATTTAAATGTGCCCCGCCCCCCTCTTCAGTCTCTTTTTGTCTGTGAGTGATATTTTCTTTATTAATGTTTTAGTTTTTTTGGAAATGCTTTGCAAAAAAGATTTTTTTTTTTTTGTTTTTGTTTCGATTTTAACACAAAAACAGTGTTTCTTACAATAAAAAGATTTACAATTCTGCATTTGCTGAAGGGTTTTTATATATTCACAATCAAAATATTTCCATGTCCTATTTTTTTGGATGTGTATTTTGTTCCCGAGAACAAAATTCCCAAATTTCTTGTTTATAGCTTGAAATTTACATATAACAATTATGCATTTGTTTTGTAAGGGTCTTCCTATGTAGTAAGTAAATGCTCTTTTGTTAATGTTCCAAAAAAGAAATGCACTAATTACATTTTTTAAAAATTCAGCCATATCCCCTGCAGCTGATACCACCCCTACCCCGCTGATCGCCACCGCAATCAGAAAAATCTGACACTCGTGTCAAATGTGATATGCTAAGACATTTTGACTGCGTGTCAGTCAAAATGTCTTGGGGTGTCTCTTCTGACACGTGTGTCATAGGTTCGCCATCACTGTCCTTGTCCATATAGAGGTGGTGAGGGCATAAATACGCTTAAAAATGGGAGCCCTCCATGGTGATGCTAAAAAACCATCATTGGGGAAACAGCAGCTACTGAGAGCTAAAGCTTAGATATAACACTTGTTACTCCAAAAGGTAATCACTGAAGCACAACATAGTATTATGTGCCAGAATGCTGCAGAAGGGGACTAGCAGCATGGGCAACACCCATCAGAAGAGTGCCCACTTTTTTTTTTAACAAGTGGATTCAGCTAGTCCTAATCATCGTGTTCCCCTACATCTTCTTCTCACTTGGTTCCAAGTAGAAGGCACCGTAGCAGAGAATAAATTATGGAATTTAGGCCTGACATCAAGAGTTTACGGATAGAAAGGGAGCCTTCTTCTAAACAAAGCCTGGAAGGCAAAAACAATTGTCTGTAAGATAAGCACACACAGGGTAAGAAGCATGAAGCAATTATTAGTTTAAGAAAACTCAAATAACCATCTCTGTCATGTAATAAAATTTGAGATTGGCAAAGCTAGGTTGCCAGAGTCCTAAGCGACAGAATGTGTCTTTTGCTTATATAGAAAATGTTATGGCTGTGTTAATGCACTCACAGGCAGGATTCAAGATAAATATGAAAGATTTCAAGGGTAGAGTAATTTATGCTACATACTCATTTTACTCAAAGTTTATACATTGTTGAAGAGTGGTTTTCATGAGTAGGGATGATTTTAAGAACTACATAAGAGGGATACAAATGCCCAGATAACTTGACTATCTGTCCATAGCAAGGGATGAGTCAGTGATGCAAAGACCTTTTAGCCCCAGGTGTCCACCAAAATAGGAGAATTTCATCAGCATGTAACACTATTTTATCAACCCCTCTTTATGCCAAAGAATAGCTAACACAAAAAGGAAGATGTCTCTTTCCAGAGGAACAGGGTAGTAGTATACCTGTTCACACAAAGATGAGCTATAGGGCCAGAGGATTGTCTGATTTAGTCTATTGGTTAAAATTTTAACACCCATATGCAAGAGGGAAATTGGCATTTAGGATTCAGGGAACAGGATATTTGCCTAACTTGGCTATCACAACAATCAGGGTCTCAGTCATAAAGGAACCAGCCTTAGCAATAAAATTAAATTGTTCCAACAAGTAGTCTACACCCATTTTTTCAAATAGTGTTTCCTTTAGTTGGCTGTGGTAGTCTGGTGTAACTAGTACTTACCTGAATTGCCAGTGATGTACATTTATGGTAAGCTGTTGATGATTAAAAAAAGGAAACTTGATATTGACTCAGAATCATGCTCTTGGAATTATCTACCACAAATTTAGGACCGGTTTATTTTGTTTAATGCAAGTGTAAATATTTAAATGAGACTATTTCCAAGATATTCCCCTCCAAAGACCTACCTAAATGGTAGCTCTTTGGTTAACTTCACCTCTAAATATTTATGTTGGGAAGGATGAGACTCCATGAATATGCTAGTAAATTAATGGAAAGTTAGAGGAAATAGTAAATTATTACCTGTTAATTTGGTTTCCTTTACTCCTACATGTCAGCACACGAATGGGCTAATACATCCCCTCTGGAGCCAGACAGGAACAAAGAATACATCGGCATATATAGCAGTCCGCTTCCTGTGTCTTCATAATGCTTCAATACATAACTTAACATAAATAGACATGCAAAAATACAAGTAGGGTAGGGAGATGTGTGCTGACATGTAGGAGTAAAGGAAACCAAATTAACAGGTAATAATTTACTGTTTTCCAATTACCTTCTCATGTTGGCACACAAATGGGTCGTACCCTAGCAGTTTACATCACAGGTTGGGCACAAATTAAATTGAGGCTATCCGCCCAAAAACTTACTTCACTTTAAACTACTGCTTTAAGGATGCGTTTGCCAAAGCTAAGCAGTTGACAACACGTCTAACCTATAGGGCCTGATCCAGAGTTCCGAGCATGTGCGATGCATATTTTGGGCCAAAAATGGCCCAAATATGTCTATCAAAATGAAAAAAAATTCCTTACCTGGTCTGATGGGGGTTCAGTCTTGCAAGCTTTTAATCCGGTGGGGACTCTTGGCAAAAAAAAACCAAAACCATAATAGACTACGCTAACTGTCCTGCACTTCAGGACATCCCGCTGCTAATGACAGGTTTTCTGTCATTGGGGGGTATTTATACCCTTTGGGCACTGCCACAAGTATCGAGAGAACGAGAATTCAGACTGAATTAGCGACAGTTAGCGTCGTCTATTATGTTTTTTTTTTTTTTGCCAAGACTCCCCACCGGATTAAAAGCTTGCAAGACTGGACCCCACCCCGAGCAGGGAAGGATGTTTTTAATAATTTTTTTAATGTACTTTTGGGCATATTGTTCACCTTTTTGGTGACGGCATTATAATGCTTTTTTTTTTTAAATTGGGACATGTAAATAGCGCTGCAGGCCCTGGCTAGTAGGGCATGCTGGCGCTTGTGGTTCTCCAAGTGCCAGAATGCCCTGGCATCCATGGGCATGCTGGCATATGTGACGTGGTTTTTTTATTGGGGCATATGTGACGTGGTTTTTTTATTGGGGCATATGTGACGTTTTTTTTTTATTGGTTGGCATATGTGTCATTAGTTTCTGTTAGTTAAGGGCCACTTGTGTAATGTTTTATTTATTTTGTGTGTGGGCACGTGGAGAGGGGGGGGGTTTAAATGGAGTGGGCAGTGTATGTTTATTTTTTAACTAAAGGGGCATGTGTACACATTTTGAACAGGGCATGCTGCCGATGGTAGTTCTACAAGCGCTAGCATGCCCTGTCATTCATGGGCTTGCGCCTGTAGTTTTACTAAATGCAGTATGCCCTGTCGGCCGGGAGTTTTGTTTTTTTTTAACATGGGCTGCGGCGGCGGGGCAGCTGGGGGAAGGGGTTAATTTTTTAATATACAGCGGGTTTTTTTTTACCCTGCAAAATACAACTTACACCAGGGTCAGGGCTGGTGCAAAGAAAAGTCGGATGTGCACGCAAAGGTAAGTAAACGCCCCAAAAAAACATTTGCTTAACATTTGCTTAAGCACACCCAGTTTTACATATGGGGGGGGCCCGCACAGCCCTCCATGTGCTCGCCAGAGGTAGCCTGACTGCCGTGTGTGTGTGTGTGTGTGTGTGTTTAGTGTTCCCTTATTTATAGATCTGAAGCCAGCAAGGGTAGGAAAGATTCTGACTCTGCAAAGAAACACAAACCTATGAAGTGTGTAGCCTGTGACTCTTCCCTGCCTGAGGATTATGATACGGGAACCTGTGAGCAATGTCTGGCTAAGACACAATCTCAGCTCTCTCAGCAAATGGCGGACTTTCTTCAGATGTTGAGAACTGCTCTGTCTGATACATTCTTAACTAAAGAAGACTTACATAAAGTTTCTAGCAAACGTTCCAGGTCTGTTCTGTCCAAGGAATCTGAAGGTTCGGCTGAAGAGGGCAGGTATGTCTCGGGGGATTCAGACCACTCTGAGGATGAGGCCCCCTGAGCAAATTATTCCTTAAATCCTGATCTAGTAGATAGCTTATTAAAACTGATCTACAAGATGCTTAAGGTCCAGGATTCAAGGGAGGATAAAGTTCTGCAGGATCTGATATTTGGGGACCCTAAGAAAAAACAGTGTTTCCGGTATCGCCTATAATAAAAGAACTGATTGTGGATGAGTGGAAGTCACCTGACAAGTTTTCTGGAATCAACAAAATTTCCAAAGTGTATCCATTCGCCACTAAGGATGCTCGCAAGTGGGAAGAACCCTCCAGGGTGGGTGCGGCCATTTCGAAGACATCGGAAAGAAAACACCTTGCCGTTGGAAGATGGCAACACCTTTAAGGACAACATGGAGCGGAAGGTTGAAATAAGTTTGAAGAAGTCACATTGTCTTGCCGGTGCCACTCTAAGACCAGCCATTGTATCAGCTGTCACAACGAGAGTCGTGCGAAAATGGTGTCAAGACCTAGAAAGATGCGTTGCGGACAGCGTAAAGAGAGGAGAGTTGACTAGAGTTCTACAAGACATTCAGAATTTCTTTGTGAGGCATCAATAGATATCGTCAAACTTACAGCTAGATCTGTTGCTACAAAATACCGGCTAATATCTCTTCCTTTTCTTGGGGAATACCTTTTTTGCCCTAAACTTGACGACATCATTCAAAAGAAGTCAAAGAAATCTTTCTATACCAAACCGGCTACAACATCGCAGGCTGAGTACAGGGAAGCAAGGGCCTTTAGACCTGGCAGATCCTTCTCCAGAAGATTTCGGCCTGGTCCATCTCGCAGTAGCTTTCAAGCTCAAAGAGGGAAGGAGGGGCGTTTTTTTTTTCGTCCCTTCTCACAGTGACGCCAACAGCAAACATCCTTCCATGGAGGCCGCAGTGGGAGGAAGGCTACTACAATTCGGCGAGCTGTGGACATAGATCATCTCCGACAGGTGGGTACTCGGTGTCCTTCAACAAGGATACATGTTAGAATTCTTACACTCCCAGACCCTACAATGGTTTGTCCAATCCCATGTCCCAAAGTTTGGAAGGGAGAGGTGAGCGTTAAGGGAGAGTATATCTACTTATGCAGCAGAAAGTAATAAGGGTTCCCTCGCTTCAGAAAAAATCAGGGTGCTATTCCAAGATATTTGTAGTTCAGGAAGCCTTGGATGGATTCCGTTCCACCTTAGATTTGAGGCCGCTAAACCAGCATATAAAACCAAAAAAATTCAAGATGGAATCCCTAAGATCTATTCTTACTTCTTTACCACCACGGGTGTTCATGACATTGGTCGACCTCAAGGATGCTTATCTCCACATACCAATTTTTCCAGGGTATCAAAGATACCTCAGGTTTGCGATCTTCGGCCACCATTATCAATACACCGTCCTACCGTTTGGTTTATCATCTTCACCCCTGACTTTTACAAAAGTTTTAGCCCCTTTGATAGCAGTACCGAGACAGCAAGGGGTGTTCTTATGAGCATTCTTATGGGCATACTTAGACAACCTACTTATTGATCTGCTGGATCACCACGTTATCGTCCACTCAGACAGCAAGTCCGTGGTGTCTCGACAGGGAGGCACAAGAAGCAAACATCTTATGAACACAACAGCTCTTCTACTACAATGGGCAGAAGCTCACGTAACCTCCATCTCAGCAGCCTAAATAGCAGGACATCTCAACACAGAGGCAGCAAAGAATCTATATAAATATAAACAACCACCTGGTGGGCGCACACTGATAGGGGTTTTCTTTAAAAAAATTGAATACAAAATATATAAAAAAATCCTATACTGGATGTTTCAAACACCTAAAATTTTTGTATGAGATATACTTATATAAATTACTACAAATTAGACAATAGGTATTACCTTTAAAAGGTGAGTCCTAAAAAAATCACATGATATAAGTAATGTGAAAAAACCTTTTGAATAAATAATTAAACAATTAAAAATGAGACCATGAGTGTATACACCTTGAATCTATAAGATGAATACCAATAGAACTATAATGGGTGATAAATACAATACATATTAAATACAGTAAAGTCTCATTTAATATATGAACCTATATGTGTTAATATAGAAAGAGAAGTAATTCAGTACCAAAATATATAAATAAATGAAATGAAAAAATTAATTAATGAAACTCCTACTAAAAATAATAATAAAAAAAAATATATAAAATCCTGGAAACTCAGTGATTATAAATGAAACGGCAAAAATCCAAAAGCAATATTATAAATAAATAAGGAGGGACTAGCTCAAGAGTCCTTTGCTGGGGCAGTAAAGACGGTATAGACATATATGTGTTCAGTGTCCATCAAAACCATTGCCGTGTACAAGCTCTTCGCTAATGAATGTATGTACCTGTCCGCCGATAAACTGCAGGGACTGTATTTAACTATGTAGTAAATATTTCTTTTTGGATAGCAAGTTAAAGAATATTTATATATTAACAGCAGCTTGTTAATTTTTTTTTTTTATATTTTTTGGTCGTCTAATGTATGTTTATTCTCAGTGCCGTTTTTATGAGAGTCAAAAATGTTGTTTTATCGGAATGGTCAAGGATTTTAATTTATTACAGATTTTAATTTATTACTCACTGCACAGTCCGATATGGCAACTCCTCTCTTAGTACTATATATTTTATTTGAGGAAATCTGACAACCAAAACCTCGCTATATAGGTCTCTCAGTAACTATCAGACACATAAGTAGATTTTCCTTGTCTTAAATAGTTGTTTTTATTGTTCTTAGACATTCTGATTAAATATGCTAATTTCCATGGAAGTCACCTATATATACCTGGGATTTAGCTACTACCTCCACTGCCTTGAAAAAGACTCATAGGTCGAAACGCGTTGGTGTGATCATAGAGGTGTGCGGGCTCCAGAAATACATCCATAGAGGTATACACATCCCGGGATTCCATCTTTGTCATATCTCCGGTAGTCTTGTATGGAGCTCTCCCCTCGGGGGACTATTTATTCCTATTTATTGAGTGTATGTCTATTCATGTTTTAGTGTGCTTTTGTTATATTTATTCTTTTTAAAACATTGTATTTAATAAAGTCTTATTAGTTATTTATTCTCAATATTTTGTATCCTTTCTGTCTGGTATCCACGCCAGTGGCCGTGCCCCGCTCCCACGTGGGCGCGAGATATATTACACGGACCAGTAATTCCAAAAAAAAGAACTTCGTTCCGAAAGACACATCAGACTTGGGTTTCTCCGTTTCGTGGAGTAAAAGAACATTGAACCAGTAATAATTGAAAACAGAACTCCTATATACAGAATTTACGTTGCGGCATATTCAGAGTCCGTCACTCCAGGGTCCTAAAGAATACCGTCTTCACTGCACCAGTAAAGGACACTTTGCCTCGCACCTGTGAACTGTGAGCGGACTTCACTCCACTTTATTTATTTACAACATTGCTTTTGGACTTTTGCCTTTTCATTTATAATCACTGAGTTTTTGGGACTTGATCTTTATCTATTGTATTAGCAGGAGTTTCATTAGAGTTGTTTTAGAGTTATCTACTCATCCTATTTATTTATTTATTTTTTTTGGCACTGAACCACTTTCCCTTTACATATTAACACATATAGGTCTATACCGTCTTTACTGCCCCAGCAAAGGACTCTTTGCCTTGCACTTGTTAATTGTGAGCGGACCTCAGTCCCACCTTATTTATTTATAATATTGCTTTTGGATTTTTGCCGTTTCATTTATAATCACTGAGTTTCCGGGATTTTATATATTATTTTTTTTTCTTATTTTTAGTAGGAGTTTCATTAATTCATTTTTTCGTTTCATTTATTTATATATTTTGGTACTGAATTATTTCTCTTTCTATATTAACACATATAGGTTCATATATTAAATGAGACTTTACTGTATTTAATATGTATTGTATTTATCACCCATTATAGTTCTATTGGTATTCATCTTATAGATTCAAGGTGTATATACTCACGTTCTCATTTTTAATTGTTTAATTATTTATTCAAAAGGTTTTTTCACATTACTTATATCACGTGATTTTTTAGGACTCACCTTTTAATGATAATACCTATTGTCTAATTTTTTGTAATTTATATAAGTATATCTCATACAAAGATTTTAGGTGTTTGAATCATCCAGTATAGGATTTTTTATATATTTTGTATTCAATTTTTTTTTTAAGAAAACCCCTATCAGTGTGCGCCCACCAGGTGGTTGTCTTTATTTATATAGATTCTTTGCTGTCTGATTGTTTGAGGTACTAGGTGGAACGTACCATTACCATCACGGTAGGCTGCCATAACACTGTGCGCCTGTATACTTTTTGTACTTAACTAATTTATTTCTCAACACAGAGGCAGACTTTCTCAGCCGGACAAAGCTCAATCCAGGAGAATGGGAGCTGGACACCGCCCTATTCAATCAGATTGTCCGGAAATGGGGGAGACCTCAGGTGTACCTTATGGCCACAAGGAAAAACGCCAAGTTAGAGCAGTTACGTTTCCAGGTACAGGGAACATCACGCTCTGGACACAGACGCGCTGACAGCTCCTTGGCCATTTCATCTCGTATATGCGTCCCCCCCAATCCTCATAATAGCATGGCTACTGAGGAGGATAGCCACAGAGAAAGTCACGATCATAGCCATACTGCCCTATTTGCCTCAAAGAACTTTGTTCCCTCTAGCTCTACAGCTGTACATAGATCATCCCTGGAGACTGCTCACATATCCAGGAATGCGCAAGCAGGGGAAGGTACATCATCCTTGTCCCCAGGGGCTCAAACTGACAGCCTCTCTGATAAGGTAATTGTCACATTGCTTAAATGTCGTAGACCTTCTACAATTAAGGTATATCACAGAATATGGGGTATCTTTGTGTCCTGGTGTGAGGTCAATCAGATTACTTGTACAGAACCATCTACAGGGCAGTTGCTGGACTTTCTCCAAGGAGGATTAGACAAGGAATTGTCAGTTAGCTCCCTTAGAGTGCAGGTTTCAGCTATCAGCGCAGTGCTAGATCGGGACTTTGCTAGTAACAGATATCTCAGGCAATTCTTTCAGGCGGCAGTTAGAATACAGCCAGCACTTGAGACCCATATCACAATGGGACATTAACCTTGTTTTGAATGTTTTAGCTGAGGGTCCCTTTGAACCGATCCAAGAGATATCTATTAAGTACCTTACTTGGAAAGTTACATTTTTAGTTGCCATAACCTCAGCCAGGAGAGTGTCTGAGTTACAGGCGTTATGGTGCAAAGAACCTTACACCACACTTTATGACGACAGAGAACTAACCCGAACTTTTTTGCTAAGGTGGTGTCCAGTCTCCACATTAACCAGGAGATATCGCTCCCCTCACTTTGTCCAAATCCGAGGAACTCCAAGGAAATCAGGTTACATTCCTTAGATCTAGTCCGTGCCATAAGAACTTACCTAGATAGGACAAAGCAGATTAGACAGTTAAGACAACTATTTATCTTACCAGAAGGTATCAAGAAGGGGTAGGCAGCGTCTAAAGCTTCCATTGCAAGGTAGATCAGATGCTGCATTACTGAGGCATACAAGGTCAGAGGGCAAGAACCTCTTGTAGGAATAAAGGCTCACTCTACCAGAGCGGTTGCAGCCTCTTGGGCAGAAAGGTAATCTGCATCACTAGCGGAACTTTGTAAAGCCACGGGCTGGTCATCATTCCACACTTTTACTAAGCATTATAGACTGGATCTTCATGCTTCGGCCGACACCTCCTTCAGCAGAAGAGTACTCTCCTCGGTATCAAAAGGTATTAAGTATCCCGCCCATATTACTCTGCTTAGATAGAACCCATCGTTTGTACTGCCAGGGAGGAGGAACAGGAAATGAGACATTATACCTGACCTTAGACATTATACCTGATAATGTGGTTTCCTGGACTCCTCCATGGCAGTACAAAGTTACCCGCCGCAGTATTACTAACGTTTTTCTATTGTATAATTATATTTTTCAGCTTGTTAAAGTGGGAAGACACCGGATGGAGGAAGAGGTGATGCTTATACTCAGCCTCCGGGTTTTCTTATTTCCTGTACTGGCACTGCACAGCAGACGGGATATATCCATCGTTTGTACTGCCATGGAGGAGGCCAGGAAACCACATTATCAGGAATAATGTCTTGCTTCCTCAATGTTTTCCTCTCAATAGCAACGCCGTAAATTTCTTATTTCCTGGCACTGCACAGCAGACGGGATATATCCATCGTTTGTACTGCCATGGAGGAGTCCAGGAAACCACATTATCAGGTATAATGTCTTGTTTCCTCAATGTTTTCCTCTCAATTCAATAGCCGTAAATTTTTTTTATTTTTTTTTGCTAGGTTACATACAAGACATAAATCTCAAATTAGAACAAAACTCAGTCAAGTATATGAAATCTTATACTTTTGAAGGTACAATATTATTCTAAATAATTAGATAGTACAGGATTATAGAATGGTTCAGCGATACATTAGCCTCTTTTTTTTTTTTTACGAACAATAAACAAACAAACAATAAGCCAGTAATGCCCTCCGATACTTCCATCACGTCAGCGATCCATCCATGGAGATACCTAATGAGGGTAAATGTGTGTGAGTGAGTTGTGTGTAGTGAGTGTTAGTAATGATTTTGGGAGGGAGGAGTTAGGGTAGGGAAGGATTCCAGAGAGTCTATGCAGTTATGGGCGGAAGGTTTGCAAGGAGTTGATGGCAATACCAGGTGGTTAATTGAAAGCATTTCTTGATTGATTGTTGAGTGTGTATAGTGTGCCAATATATTTCCCCCAGCACTGAAACAAACCTGGTGTCAAAAATTCCTTATTAGATAAGGTTTCAAGCCAGTCCATTTGAAAAAGAAATAATAATCTTGATGTGGCCATATCTAATGTTGGTTTAAAATTAGATGTCCAATTTTGTAATATGGCTTTGCGTCCCACAGCAGAGAGCATAGTCACCAGTTTGGTATCAGAGCTTTGAATGCCACGTTGGCCAACAAGGTGTCCGAAAACAGCCCATTGTGGTGTGGCTAAAAGGTGTCTGCCAATCAAACGGCTGCCGTAGGCTGCTAAATCCGTCCAAAATGCCCTTATTTCACTGCACAGCCAGAGACAGTGGTATAAGTCTGCATC
>WWET01006159.1:59408-72020 GCA_011038615.1 Limnodynastes dumerilii
CCCATGATTAAAATGTATCCCCATATATACTTTTATGTAGATGAACTGGAGATAGCTAGGACTGACGTGTGTCGTCAGCTGTGTTTAATTTATCTGCCTATTATCAGATATTGGATATTATACTGTTTGAATTTTAAATTTTGTATGTTGCAAATACTCCCTGTATTTCTCCTTTTGCAAGCTGTATATTTCGTTTTGTGAATTTTTCGTTTTAAGATTTTAAATGCCCTTTAGGAAGTAATCCAGGTTAGATGTTTTTTTTTAATCCGTTTTGGGTGTTGGTAAATGATAGAATAGCATTGATTGGCTCACCATCGGAACCCAGGATACTTAAAGGAGGACTTTTCTGACTGGTGCATAGTCTTTGAGAAAGGGTGGATCGCACCCGAAACGCGTAAGACAAGCACCGTTAGCAGCTCGCATCCAGACGGTTACAAGCGTGAGGAGGACGGCGGCCCTAGGAGATTCCGGAACTCCCATTACATCTAGCCCAGCCAGCACCCTCGCTTTGCTGACCAACGGATAGGACTTATAATCCAAGGGAAGTTCCCCATGCGAGACTGTCTCATTTTTATTTATTTATTTATTGATTGTATCTAATAAATGTTATAATGTTTTTCTCATAATTGCTTTCTCCTTTCATTCACTGTTTTCAAAGGGAAACCTTTTTCTTCAGAGGCTTTTGGAAGTGCTAGATTCACACCTGCACGGATTTTGAGCATTTAATGAGATTGCAGTTTTATTGTACATTTATTTTCCAACACCCACAGGAGTAGGTGCAGCGCTTATCTCACCTGTAGTGGTTTTTTACTTATTCTGTTTTATAAGGGGGTTGGTAGACCCCCCCTCGGGTAAGAGATTAGCTGCAGCATCTGTACAGCGCTAGTTTTATTCTTTTTCTATATATTTATGACATTTTCTGTTCTACCTTAAGAATTTTACCAGCTGCTGTTTTTACTCCTGGCTTACGGCAATTTTTGTGTTTTATATATTTTATCACAGCATTTTACATTTTTTATGGTTCATTATTCTTGTATGCTATTGGTATTTATTGGTATTTATTGTTATATCTGTTCCCATTGAGATATGTTTTCCGTTAGAGATAGGAGAGACCATAGAATAGGAGAACTATCAGAAGATAGTACACCTGAGGAAAATATAGATAATGAGAGTCTTCATAACCTCATGTTTAAATTAGAGAAGTTGTTAATTAAAGAAAGTAAAAAATGGTGGGAGATCACCACACTAGAAAAATATCTCTCTGAGGATATTATCCCTCAGGGCCTCATAGTTACCAAAGATGCATCTTTTACATCAGAAGATGCAGACTTTGAAGTTAATTGGTTTAAGATTCTGAAGGCTTGCTCGTACTCCTTAATTAAACTAATTATTCAAGATAGACGTAAATGTTTAAAAATTATAGGTGATCAGATTGGAGAAATTAACACTTTAATTACTCCATTTAGGGACACAGAAGAATTTAAGCAGCTTGAGGAATCTATACTATTGAGATTAAATAAAAAGGAAGAACAAATTATTAGGAAAAAGAGGGATAAATTGATCAGAGATAGAGCATATAGAGTGGATATTACCTCTGACACTTCTTTCTATCTAGATGATAATTTGAATTTATCAGTGAGAGATTCTAGAAATCCATCCTACACACATTTAACCCAAAAACATCGCCAGAATGATAAAATATCACTAGAAGAAAATAAAGATAAAAGGAAAGATAATCAATATTATACCAAAAAAGGGACCCCGAAGTCCCCCCATTTACCTCCAATTGTTAATAAAAATAAAAACGAGTTTAACAAACGTTATCCTCAGAAGGGTTATACTAACCCACAATGGAGGGAACCGCAATACCCACCGAAATTTCAGAATAAGAAGATGAGATATAATAATTATTATTCTAACAATAAGAAACGTTTTTTTCCAAGAAATAATAACAATAGAGGTTTTCAGCATAAAGATAACGGAGGAGAATATCATGATAAATTCCGTAGAGATCATCATTACTATGGAGGAGAACAATTCCATAGGGATGACTACTATGGAAATAAATATCATGATGACTCCTGGCAACATATCCCATATAATAAAGAAGAGTCTTGGAGGAATGATGGTAACTATAGGGATTACAGACCCCATTTTGAGGATTATAATAGATTTACTATTCTCAGATCACCTAATTCCCCATCACACTTACCTTTTTTAGGGAACAGAATGAGGGGAGAATACCCACCCTGGTAAAATCCACATATAAAAAGACAGATAATATCGAAAAGAAAAAGAAGAAAAAAAGAAGGAGAAGAGGGGGCAATAAAAAGAGTAGAAGGAAGAGATATTTAGAAATAAAGAGAAATAAAAATAAAACTATAGATACAGGTAAAATCCCTCCATTAGAGGATGAATTACATATAGAAGGAAAAACGAAGGTTTTTAATCTAAGCGACCACACACTTACTATGATAGAGGAATCTATATTAAGTAGAGGTCTGAACTTTGCCCCGTCTAATAAGTATGATGGTTTCAATGTTTTTGTTGATGTACAAAAATTCATAAGGAAATTGACTTTGAAAAAATTTTTTAAAGAGCAAATTCCGAACCAAATATCACCCACACCGTTAAAATTTAAAACTCAATCCTCCTTTTTTTCCTAGATTCAAAAGAGGGAACTTCATTGAAACATTTGAAAAAATGGTTGTGAAAGATATTCAGAGATTAAGTAAACAATTCCTCAAGACAGGTAAAAGAACCCAGGGAAATCTAACTAAATTAGAGATTGAAACTTTAAATAACCTAAAGAAAAATGAAAATATCATTATAAAATCGGCAGACAAGTGAGGAGGGGTGGTTATTCTCAATAAGACGGATTACATCAAAGAGATTGATCGCCAGTTAGAGGATCATGTGACTTACAAGAAATTGAAAGGTGACCCCACACAGAGATTATTGATTTCCCTCAGATCCCTTTTAGATAAATATGCTACCAACCAAACTATAACTGAAGACTTACACAAATTTATATACATTTCTGAACCTCTTATACCAGTCATGTACATACTTCCGAAGGTCCACAAAAGTTTAACTAATCCACCGGGACGCCCTATAGTGGCAGGCACCGGCTCCCTGACGTCCAATTTATCTATGGTTGTAGATTATTATCTACAACCATTTATGAAACAAATTAAATCTTATTTGAAAGATACGACAGATCTTTTAAATGTTTTAGAAAAAATTAAATGGAAAACAGAATATTGGTTGGTTACAGCGGATGTCTCATCCTTGTACACTATAATTAAACATGAAAAAGGGATGGAAGCAGTTAGGAAGTTTTTAGATGGTAGTACTATGACACAGAATCTTAAAGAATTTTTAATGGATAGTATTGAATTTATTTAAAAAAATAATTATTTTAATTTTAATGGATCTTTTTATTTGCAACAACAAGGAACCGCCATGGGTACCAGGTTCGCTCCGTGCTATGCCAATATGTACATGGCCAGTTGGGAAGAAAGTGCCACCCTATCTGCTGGAGTGAACCTGGTACTATGGCGGCGGTATATCGATGATATATTTTTTATATGGGAAGGGACAGAAGAGTCTTTGCAACAATTTTGTACTGGATTGAATAATAATGATTTTAATATTGTTTTAACTTTTGAAACAAGTATGGTCCAAGTTAATTTTTTGGACTTAAATATTTATATTGAAGATAATTCCTTGTACACACAAAATTATATAAAAAGTACGGATACTAATTCATATATCCCTATCAATAGTAATCATCACCATAAATGGCTATTGAATATACCCAAAAGCCAGTTTTTACGCATTAAAAGAAATTGCTCTAAACCAGAAAACACTATGATCCATTTGAATAAAAAAGCAATACAATTTAAAGCAAAAGGGTATAAAGATATAGATCTACAACGGACCATTATGGAAATTAAAGATATAGATAGAAACACCTTATTACAACCTAAAAAGAAGGAAGATATGAACAAATGGGGGGAACAAATTCCGTTTATTACTGATTTTAATTCTGACTTTAGAACCATAGAGAAGATTATACACAAAAATTGGAATCTTTTGAAAGAAGATACAGATCTGGGTGAATATATAGGAGACAAACCTAGATTTATATATCGTAAGGCTCCTAATTTAAAGGATATTCTTGTTAGATCAGCATTGGACCCTTCTCCTTCCTTATCATGGGGTACCATTAATAATAAAGGTTTTTATCGTTGTGGACAATGCCCTATGTGCCGTACTAAACCTAATATTCTGAATATTAAAAAAGTCGAGACTTTTAAATCTCATTTTAATAATAAAATTTTTAAGATAGATTCTTTTATAACTTGTGACAGTAAGAATTGTATATATATGATTCAATGCACTTGTAATTTACAGTACGTCGGTAGGACATCGAGATCATTAAAGGTACGCTGGGCGGAACACCTCCGTAACATTAAGAAAGGTGTCCAAACCCACGCATTGTCAGAACACTTTAGAAAAGTACATAGTAATAATCCCAATTAAATTTTATTTTGTGTTGGAATTAGGAAAGTTAATGGTCATTGGAGACGTAGAGATTTGAGTACAATCCTGGCGAAAACAGAAATGAAAACAATTTTTGACTTGAACACCTTAGAACCTAATGGTATCAACCAGGATTTTGAGCTAAAATGGTTTTTAAAATAATTTTTAAAAATAAAAAGTTTTTTAATGTAATTTTTAACTTATATATTTATTCTAACACATATATATATATTTTTTGTCTTTCCAGTCATATCACTATTTCAATAATAAAATGGATCTTAATATGGAGGTTGACAAAGGGAACAGAAGTAAGCATATCACCTACGGTCATACCATCCTGGCCAAGCCCAAATCCGTCCGATCTTGGAAGCTAAGCAGGATAGGGCTTGGTCAGTACTGGGTTGGGAGACCACCCGGGAATATCAAGTTCTGTAAGTGGGAACCAATCGGTGGAACCTTTACATGATAACCTCCCTCGTGTTGATCCGCACTATTTTTATCTCAATTTATTTATTACAATTACACATAATTATCACCTGCACTTTATAGTTATTTATACATCTCTAACACTTGATACACTATGTAGCAGTTCAATTGGTTTTAAATACCAATATGTATTATAGTCACCTTGGATGACTATACAATATAATTTATATAGGGATTTTAGTAAAATTAACACTTTCCTTTTTTTTATTTATTTATTGATTGTATCCAATAAATGTTACAATGTTTTTCTTATAATTGCTTTCTCCTTTTTCCTTCACTGTTTTTAAAGGGAAACCTTTTTCTTCAGAGGCTTTTGGAGGTGCTAGATTCACACCTGCACGGACTTTGAGCAATTAATGAGATTGCAGTTTTATTGTAAATTTATTTTCCAACACCCACAGGAGTAGGTGCAGCGCTTATCTCACCTGTATTTTTTTACTTATTCTGTTTTATAAGGGGGTTGGTAGACCCCCCCTCGGGCAAGAGATTAGCTGCCAAGAGATTAGCTGCAGCATCTGTACAGCGCTAGTTTTATTCTTTTTCTATATATTTATGACATATGATCGCACTATTGAATATATGAGTGCATTTGGGAACACACATATATTGATATAATAATATTGCAACTGTCTAATATTGGTGACTATACTAAAGATAAAAGATTTATCAAAATTTTGAAAAATACCTGCTTGTTTTTAAATGGAATGTTCCTTCCTTTACAGGTGGGTCTAATTATGCGGCAGCAACTCTATGGATAGCCCATGCTTATAATCCACTCACAGAGACTCACCTGCATGCATCTGCTTTCTTTTGAGAAAGACTGTTACGAAACGCGCGTCAAGAGCCACTTGCATCCTGCGGTCTCCTGCGTGCATCGGGACTCCGCGACTCTGATCCATCCCATACAGCCTGGTATTAGTGAGTATAGGGTCAGATACGGACCCGGTACAGGTGAAGTGAGGGCCGTGAGGCCGCTAGTGAATGGACAGGGACAGGCTCCTGACTTTAGGTAGTTGTGGGCTGTCTCATCTCCCGTCTATGCCTTTATGAATGTCGGCTGATCGGCTAAGTATTGTGTAATTTTTCTATACCTTGGTGCTGTATATGTTGATTCACTGATGTGTGCAAACTCATGTCAATATTTACTGATAGATATTGAGGATGGATCTTTTTGAATAAACAATATTCATTATGCATCACAATTAACATATTTTATATGTAGCAAATAAAAGTTACTTTTTAACACAAGCAGGTGTGGTGTGCATTCAATGGGTTTATTTTAGGACTGCCTATATGCCAGTTCTTTCCTTCTCTAGTTGTATATAATAAGCAAGGAACCACCAATGTAGAATCCCTCCTTGGACTCTGCAGACCACATGGAGCGTTCAAAGATCCACAGGTTCACTGCCCCTTTAAGCTCTGGCGCTTGTTGGTGACATCACTTCCGCCTGCTTTCTCTCTGATAAACCCGGGCATAGGAAGCTCGGCGGAGCTTAGGGAGCGCTCCTGCCGTCCTGCACGCCACTTCTCCTCATGTGCCCTCGGTATAATAGGGGCAAGTACCGGAGAATGAGCGTTTCTACACTCTGGAGGCTGGCTCTGTCTACCTTCCGCTGCCTGCCTAACTGCCTGAAGCACCGGCAAGGGAGCACTGCACGCTGTTACCATCGGGGACCCGGAGAACAGAAAAAAAAACCTCAACAGGTACTACTTCCTCTCTAGCTCCATGACAGGAAAAAAGAAGACACAGGAGCGGAGTGCTTTATGTACCAGTGTCGTCTTTGTTCCTATCTGGCTCCTGAGGGGATGTATTAACCCATTTGTGTGCTGACATGAGGAGGTAAAGGGAAAGTTTATTTAATTATTACTTTGAATTACTTTTTAATCACAATGAAAAGTACAAAATATATGCTAGTGGCATAGTATGTACAATAATATAATAGTGTGTAAACAGTATTAGACTCTTCAGATGTGAATGTGAAATATTCTCTGTAAAGCACCACATAATCTGATAGCGCTATATAAAGACCTGTTAATAAATAAATCATATTTTAAGGTTACTTGTTATTAACAACAAGCCTTTGAAATAGCTTATCACTGTGCAGGAATTGATACCTTTTAAGCTTAATATTCCAGGGTTAATCTTTAGTTCATGAAGAAACTATCATTTCATATTAGAGGGGCTTGGCAACTGTACAAAAAAAACTAAAAAATATAACAGGCAGATAAGTATCATAAGTATAAAGTGAGGATTACCATCTTCAGTCGGAAGACAGAAAAAGACTAAGGGGCTGATTCAGAGATGCACCTACACCTTTAGGTGCAAGTGTACAGCTTGTCTAAACCATTTTTTAAAGTAGGGGGTGTTAATTAAGTTAAAAAAAATTGCATGCAGGGAAAATACATTACTTTTACACATGGAACTAAAATACTGCATACCTTTATTTTTTTTCAATAAAATAGACTTGAGCTAAGAAACTTCACCTCCTAAATTTAATTCTGGTTTTACAATTTAAATCTGCCTCCCCTTGCAATTCAACATGGTATTGCTCAGGTCTACACTTGCATCTAAAAAAGGTGGAAGTGCAACTCTGAATCATCCCCTAAGTTATTTGCTTCATATTTTCCTCCTCTTTTTTTTCTTCTTAGAAATAGACTTCAAATTGTTCTTCCATTTCAGTCACTTGAAAATGTTGTTAATTTCACTGTTTATATGGATTTCAGAAGCAGTTCAGAAAGATAGTAGAGTTAAGGATTTCAAAAACTCTTATTATTATGTGATAACAGCTCAGCTGTCAAAAGGTGATTAAATATTTGTTCAGATAATGTGTAAGAGAGAACTTGTTACAGTAGTGACCTCTTGTGGCAAGTTTAATGTAATGCAATATCCAGTGTTCTATGGGAATGTAATATGGAATGCAGAAGGTTGTAAAGTGGTTCTTATAGAAGTTTAATTTATCAGACTTACTCTATTCCACAGGGTCATTAATTTGACTTCTGTCAGATAGAATACTGTTATGCCTCCCAAACCATAACCTTATCCCTAACTCCAATGCTATCTCTAACCAACAGTGGTATAACTACCATGTGGATAGTAGGTGCAGCTGCTATGGGCCCAAAGCTGTAGGGCAGCAGTAAGACAGTATGTGGGGGCCATGGCAAGAAGAGGACAGCCAGTGACTGCCCTGTGTATGTACCAGACAAGAGGTAGGCATGGCAAAAGTCCAAATTCCTACCAATCCAGATTTAGGCACCCCCCTCCTTGCTACTTCTACCCTTGCTAACCGCAAACAGTAGATTGTCATTACTGACCTATGAGTGGTGAAGTTGTAGTGAGGATTCAAACAACAGAGTAGGACATAGTAGAGGATTAGCACACATGACATTTGACACAGCAGAGAAGAGACAGGTTAACGGTAAAGTGCACAAAAAAAACCCTTTTGTCACAATGCTACACGTCCTGCAAGCATGACATCCTGGCGCTAATAACGTTGGGGCATATTTATACCTTGCCCATCATGGGAATTCACGTTTCAAATGAGATTTCCCACGATGGGCAGGGTTATAAATATGCCCCAATGACAGTAGAACTGTCATTAGCACCGGGATGTCCTGGGAAGGGGTTAATATTTTTTCACCAAATAAATAAAAAAAAGACAGCTTGTCTGCGGTTGGCGTTATTACAGCTCAGACTTTTTTTTGTAAAGTGCCGTTTTTGCTTTGGCCAATTCAGAGGTGCGTGACAGGCACCTCTGAATAGTACGTTTTAGTGGATCCGCATTGCAATCTGGTCCTGGGTGGGTAAGAGGGTCCTGTCTGTAAGCTTACACTTTATAGCATATTGGGAATTGATACACAAGCGCAAGTGCTATATATAACACAATGGACCAGCCAGTTTATATGGTAAAAGTGCACAGTGCTCTCTATGATCCAGTCACACAGCAGTGTTACTACCAGAACTAAGGGTCATTTTAGTATAGAAAGGAAAGTTTTCAAGTTTGTGTTGTTTATGTAACATAACTGAAAACGGATAGCAAAGTAGTTGTAAATAGGTTGGACAAATATTAAGCAGCAGGATGTACAAGTTGGTAAACTTGGAAAGAGACACAGCCACATCTGCATGTGTGTGGGAATAAGCAGTTTAATGCAAATAGTGTCCCAAAGCACTACATTAAAATAGAATTAATCTCAAAAAGTTGCAAATAGCGCTGCGATTCCCTATGTGTAACCAATATAGTGTCAGATAATGTCCAGAAGAATGTTCTAATTTGTGCCTTATATTTATCCACTATGAAGCTCAAGTATAATATTTCTGATACCATCAGTCTCAGTAGGTCTTATTACTCATGAACATTATCACATATGTGACAAAGGACAGTTCACAGTCACAGGGTGACACCTAAGCATCGAGATTTATGAGTAGGGATTATTTCAGTGTTGTCAACAGAAATAGAGAGACCAGGTGGGGGCCACTGTAATCACGGCCATAACCAACTATACAACATAATCTGTTAAAAAGTACAAATTGCAGTATCTGATCAAGTTGCGTAAATGTTTGATCATGGCAACTGACAAGCATGGAGAGCAGATCTAACATATGAGTAGATATTTTAATGTAAATTATAACTCACAATACAGTAACTTAATGACCAGATTTTCAGCCAACCTAAACTGACCTAAGTATAATACTTGTTGAGACAGTACTTTGAGTTATAAAAGGTTTAACATGTGGTGTTCACTGCTATAATGAAGATGAGAAGCCATTTAATTGAATGAATAAATTAATTCAGTCATAAATACGTCGTAAAGCTGGCCATACACCAGAGTGATTATCAGCCCAATCACCCAATTATTGGGTGATCGGGTAAATAATCGTTCTAGCCAAATAAACACACCAGAAACGCTCTAGTACGATTATTTAATCTTTCAACATGTTTAATTTAAATCGGGAGAAAGCTCCCTATATTTTAAGGGAGCTACTGTCGAAACAACAGTGAGTTGAGAAACGCGTTGAGGTGTTCTAAAAAACATTTAAGCTACGGAACTTGCATTGCTATTGTCTGAACCCACATTCAGGACTTCAAAAGAAATTATCTTGCTGATATATAACTGATGCCAATAACCAGAGGCTGCGTAACACAGTATCTGCCAGCATCTCAAGATTTCAACTAGAGATTTGACCAAGTATAGAAAGCAGTGGGACCTGCTTTTGTTCCACTAAGTTCTGCTGAGAATAGCACTATTATCGGCATTGCAGCCAGTGTCCATCTGACACATAAGAGGTGTGTCCCAGCTGGTAAACGTCAAACCTTTGGGATAATCCAGACAGACAGTACCACGGACGGACACAGTTTTCATTGCACGTGCAGTTTGAGTCTGAAAGGCATAAAATCCCCATTACAACTGCGACCATCGATACAGATAAGTAACACTTTATTCCATCTATCAGCTGATTGTTGTCTGGGTGTGCTATCTATACAGATCCAGATGGTGACTTACCTGTGTCTTGAGCAATTTGAATAACCAGCTGACTGAATTGACATTCTTGCACAAAAGAGCACTCTTGAGCAAAAACTTCTCTAAACCTTAAAAGGCTGTGTTCGGTGGACTGACAAATCTTGAGCAATACTTTGATAAGGTGGCTCTCTCTACAATTTCTCTAGTGTTATTAGCATAAAGAAAAATTGAAGTCTATTATTTTAGGCAAAGAAATATTGAATTTTATAACATCAGCAAAATATTTGTCTTAGTGGGTTTATTCCAGTTCTTAAATAGAAAAAACTGGCTGCCTGATCAACAGCTAGTTGTCATTATATTAGCTATATAATATATAATTCCGTTGGTTTTAATAATATTTGTATATTGATTTATTTTATTGTTTTTTTAATTTAGATTCTTAGTGAATAATAAAATTTTCTAACAGGTCTTACAAGCGCTCTTTATTGCTTTTTTAGTTTTATTTATGTACAAAGCTGCTCTGACAGCTTTAAAGGTATACTTTAAGCTGTCAGAGCAGCATAGTACATAGATATGCAACAGCGGCTATTGCAGGGAGTAGTACAGACAGGGATCAGCCGAAACCACTCTGTGTGAAGGCTTTGGCTGACTCTGAATACTGGGAGCCTGGAGAAGATACATAAATAAAAAAAAAAACCATAAGATATATAGTCTGTATTGTGTGCCGGTTTTTAAGATAAAGTGGAAATTGTATAGTGGAGACAAGAAATATTGTTTACCCTAAGGACAAGCCATTATCTCATTGGATACTGCTGTGGGCCTGCCCCCCAGGCTACAGTTTGTCAGCCAGCCCCTGTACATAGATATACAGCAGCAACATAGAGAGCACCCCCCCCCCCCCCCCCTCTCCCTCTCTCCATTTCTGCCAATGACTTTGCCACCTTCTTTACTTCCAAGATTGACTCCATTAGGAGCTCCATCTCCTCTACCATCACCTCTGCTGCATCTCAATCTCCACCCTCTCTTCTACTCCCTAATCACCCACCATTGTCTACCTTCATCCCTACCTCACCCGAAGAAATCCACTCACTACTTTTGTCATCCCCTCCGTCAACATGTCCACTTGATCCCATCCCCTCTAATCTTCTCCGCTCTCTCTCTCTCCACCTGCTCTCATCTTGCTCACCTATTCAACTTATCCCTCTCCTCTGGCATCTTCCCCTCCCTCTTTAAACACGCTCTTGTCCCCCCTATCCTTAAAAACCCTACCCTTGATCCCACTTCACCTTCCAACTACCGACCTATCTCTCTTCTGCCCTTCGCCTCCAAGCTGCTTGAACGGCTTGTTTACAAGCGTCTAATTGTCTACCTTGCTGACCACTCCATCCTGGACCCTCTCCAATCTGGTTTCCGCCCTCTGCACTCCACCGAAACTGCTCTGACTAAGGTCACTAATCATCTCCTTTCCACCAAATCTAAGGGCCACTTCTCACTGCTCATCCTCCTGGATCTATCTGCTGCCTTTGATACCGTTGATCACCCTCTCCTGCTCACTGCACTCCAACTGCTCTGACTAAGGTCACTAATGATCTCCTTTCCACCAAATCTAAGGGCCACTTCTCACTGCTCATCCTCCTGGATCTATCTGCCGCCTTTGATACCGTTGATCACCCCACCCTGCTCTACAAACTTCGCTCCCTCGGCCTCTCTGGCACTGTCCTCTCCTGGTTCTCCTCCTATCTCTCGGACCGCTCCTTCTCTGTCGCAACCCCTAGCTCCTCCTCCCCTACTACTCCTCTTCCCGTTGGTGTCCCCCAGGGCTCAGTCCTTGGTCCCCTTCTGTTCTCACTCTACACCTCCTCTCTGGGTGACCTCATCAGATCCTTTGGCTTCCACTACCACCTCTATGCCGATGACACTCAGATCTATCTCTCCTCCCCTGACCTCTCCCCCGAACTTCTGTCAAAAGTGTCAGATTGCCTCTCAGCCATCTCTTTATGGATGTCGGAGCGTTTTCTAAAGCTCAACATGGACAAAACGGAAATTGTAGTCTTCCCTCCGTCACGTATTCCCTCTACCCCTACTATCTCTATTACTATTGGCGACTACACCATCTCCTCC